>JANZLX010000006.1:2053397-2068291 GCA_025531955.1 Erythroxylum orinocense
ACATTCATATTAAATAAGCTTATCTTTAAAAAAAAAGAAAGCGGATAAACGGGTATCCGATGTAGGTCAAACCTCGACGGGTATGAGTATAGGGGTGCCAAAAAAATTTCCGACGGAGATGGAGGCGGGTATGAGAGTGGGGGCAAGTTCATGAGACGAGCACAGGGGATGATATACCCGCCCCGTTGCCATCCCTAGATTTAAAAGAGGGTTGTCAATATACGCAATCTTTCTTTTATAAGCTTTACGGGTAAACTATTTCCGCGATTTAAACCTTATGGTTACAAACGAGTATCTTTTATCAGTTGGTCCAAATCTTACTTTAACTTATTATCCAGCTACTTAAGGTTCATTTTCATTGGGTTGCCTCTCGACAAGAAATTCCTCAAATTTAGAAGCTCTTCTTTTCCGCGAAAACAAACGAGAGAAAGCTGTAACACACACTAACACGCTAGAAAGCAAAAAGCTAAAACCATCTGGTCATTAGTCAGATCTCAGCTGTTCTCCATCCATGAAAGATGGTTTCCAGGAAAGAAGAATAGCTCCAAAATTTCTGCATCCGTGAAAGATGGTTTTTTTAGTAATCTTTATTATTAAAGATTAATTAATTTATTAATTAATTGACCAGTTTTTGTATGCTAATAAATTTTTATAAACTAAAATAAATCAATTAATTTTTATTTAACGGTTTTTTTTCAATTAGACTTTAAATTTTCGATAGGTAAGAATTATCTGCTTAAATTATTTTTAAATTCTTTAATTTTATTTCATTTTTAACTAGTTTTATTACGATTTAATACTAATTAAACCTTATATCTTTTATATTAACAGTTTAACTTCCAATATGACTTTTAAGCACCGTTTAATTTGTTATCCCTCAATTATGTATATATAAATTGCATAAAATGTCATAGCTAGCAACTAGAGTTTGGAAGGTGTAGAAAAAATGGAAACAAGAATTAGACAAATCGGTCCAAATCTAGCCAGCCTAACTTTGAAAATGAATCCGCATAAAGAGATAACAACTGTAATTCCATTAGACATGAGGAATCCCAAACAATCTGCATCTGCAATCCACAATCCACAGTATTTAAGCTACCCATCACGGTGGTTTGACTCGTGGGCCACCATTAAAGCAACCTCTACAATATTGGACAAAATTAACAAAATTTTTAAAAATACTTCATAATTTTTAAATTTATAAAAAATCTTTTAATTTTTTTAAAAATATTCATTTTAAAAACACGATATGAATGTAATACATGGATTAATAAAATATCACTGACATAGTAATTCAACTCAACTCTCAGACTTGAGCTATCTTAATTAAACTCTACTTAAACTAATAATTAAAGATAATTATAATAAATTATTGGTTTAGATCGAGTTTAATTAATTTTGTTTGAGTTTACGAATTGGGATCAGCGTCAAGTAAGCCTCATTCGATTAATTCACATGTGACATTGTTTATATCGTGTATGTTTAATCACTATTTTTAATATAAATAATCACTAATTTTTAATATAAATTATTTTTTATAAATATTTATGACATCAAAAATATGTACAAATTACAATATTTAAATAATATTTTTCATGCTTTAAAAAAACTAATACACAAATTAAATTCCGTTCACTAATTTATTTTAATTATCATTTTTATCGTAATCACATAACCATTTGTTTTTTGAAACAGAGGAACTATGACAATTATCATTTGGATGTACACTAGGCAAATCTTTGGATTAAGCAATAGCCTACAAATCACGCTAATCATGTACTACACACTAGACAAGCCCTATACGACAGATTCAATCGAGAAAATATAAATAGGAAGATTCAAACACAGGACCTTTTAGGCTTATACTGCTTACTTCCAAGAAATTGCAACAACCCCAGCAGGATTCGATCATAAAACCTGAACTTGATATGATACATACATACATACATATTTATATATATATAGAGGGACGGAGTTATGTTTATGGGGAGGGGGCCATGGCCCCCCCTTTCAAATATATATTTTTTAATTACTTATATAATTAAAAATTTTTAAATTACAAATATAAATGACCCTCCTTTTTAAAAAAATTTTTATCTTCTCTTCTCTTCAACTCTGCACGCACAGCTCCAGCCTCCTTTTAGAGTTGAGTCTGACTCCGTCCTTGTATATATATGTATGCATGAAGTGCCGTAACTCTTGGGAAATTTCCCAGAATCAGAAAACTTGTCCAATTAGGTACAAAACGACATTGAATTTGCATAAATATGTGTTGAAATTAAACCTAACACGACAGTATGATTAGCATATCTTTGCAATAATCATGCATTATTGTGCTGGTGCTGATTGTGATTGGATTATATTACTTGGTTGTGACGTTACGTGCAAGAGATTGGCTGCTTGCTCAATGCTCACTGGACGTGTTATAAATAGAAATTAAATAACAAAACGGAAGCAATTATATTATTTTCTTATAAGAATTTTATGCATTTTAATAATTTATATAACAATTATAAATTACACTAAAATATTTTGAATAGAAGACATGTCTTTTATTCCTAATTATTAACATAATTAAAATTTATTAAAAAATTTACTAGGTACCTATATATTTTTATTTGATCATAAAATGAAAATTAGAGGAAGAGCCTTGAACCAACCGGTAAAAGTTACTTTTTTGTAACTAAGAACGGATGTACATTGGGTGCAAGTGGAGGCACTTGCCCCCACTACCTCCACTTTTTTTAAAAAATTTTATATAAAAATATTATTATTTTAAATTTTTTTTATAAAATAAAATAAAATTTTACCCACACTCAAAAAAATTTATCCTCGTTAAAATTTTACCTTCTCTTAAAAAAAATTTTAGACCTGTCCATGATTGTAACCATAGGTTATATGTTTGAATAATAAAAATAGTCTCTTTAAGTTATTCCTCTTTTCACAGGTTGATTTTATGACGAAACCTCAGTTGAATTTATATGTGTTATGTTCACGTAAATGGCAAGAATGAAATCTAACATAAAATCTTAGTTGCATTATTAGGGAGATAATGATACCTGAAAAAAAGCAAAAAAAAGGTGTTATTAATTATGTTATAGAATAATATATCCCATGAAAATACGAATAAAACCACATGGCATATGGCATCTACTTTAATTATTCACTTAATAGGTATGATCACATTATTATGGTATGATATGATTCCCTTTACCTATTAAAGTAGTTCAATTTGTGGAATAAACCTTCTTAAACATACCTTAATTTAAAAGTCGGGATAAAGCCTCTTTATGTGTCAGAGTCAGGAGTTAAGTTGCGTATTTTTAAACCTTCTCAAATCTCACATTTCAATGAAATTTCTAGTGAAACGTTATTATTGCCCGTTTAAGTTGAGATGAAGAAGAAATGTAGATAACATAAAATCTTAAAGACGGTTATTAATTAGAAATTAATTTAAAAGTATCAATTAAAATAAATATTAGTTTAATAAAAATTTAAAATACTGTCATTTTAGACGATTCATTTTTAATTAATGTCATTTTTAGACTTTTTAAAATAATCTTATTTTATGATGAGAGGTTGAATATTCAAATTGTTAAGCGACCGTTTTACCACAATAGCTTAAACTGTTATGTGAGACCAACTTATTTGGTTTTATATATTCACTAACACATTTACTCAAGTAAAAGTTTTTTGAACTTAAAATTTGTACAAACTCACTCTACTTTGTACTAAATAATAGATGGGTGGTAAGATTTGAACTCATGATCACTTCGTCACAAAAACTCTGATATTATGTTAAGTTACCGCTTCACCACAATAGCTTAAACTATTGTATTGTGTGAAGCTAATTTAATTAATTTTATATATTCATTAATACAAATTATGGTACCAAACTTCAAATAAGTCTTCAAAATCGAGTCAGATTCAAAATCTAGTTTAATCAAACCTAAACTATATCCAAACTATGGTTTATTGGTTCATTAATGTCTGCTAAAAATTATTACAGCAGAGATTCACTTATAGCGCCATCTGTTTCCACTTCACTAGCTGGCAATGAACTTGATGCATTGCTAATAGACAATATACATATACACACACACAATCACAATCATATTTGGTTGTATCAATCTCAGTTTAGACAAGAAGTACTGACATGAAATGTTGTTCAGCCTTTTTCAAGACAGCTAATTTCCCCTTGTATGGAAATGAGACAATAACTGGTTTTTTGGCATTGACCTAGATTTGACATTTCAACCTAGTCTTTCCAGTCTAATCTAACTCAGTTTAAATTTAATAGATGAAATTTTAAAAATTTAAAAAGATTTATGCTTAATTTAATTTAAAATTTGATATTTATTTAAAAATTTTAAGTCAATTTTGAGTTTTATAAACTTTCTCAACTTGAGCATGCCGTTAAATTATACATGATAATAAACTGAGTTAGGGTTGAGTTTGGAAAAATCTTTTTAAGCTCAGATTCGGCCTGAAATTCGACTGATCTTAGGTTAATTTATTTTTAATTTTTAAAAATTTAAAAAATATCTTTTTATTTAAAATATGTCATTTTATGTGTAAATTTTAGAATTTGAATCCGATAATTCCAACTCGAACTTGTTTAAAGTTTAAATTTTTAAAAAATCTCAAGTTTGACATGATCAAGTGGAATCCAACCTAATAATTTTAGGTTGGATTGAGCTATTTTTACTTGCATTAGCCTGACATGACATTTTGCACAGGTTTTTCTGGACATATAATTGCTCATTGTATGGTAATGAGACAATAACTGGTTTGGTTTCTGTCGTTATACAATCTAACTGAATTATTATTCCGTTGAATTGACATGTTGTCTCCAACTATGACGGGGACACACACAGTGGAGATTTTTGGAATTTATATGACCAAAATCTTGTAACTTATAATTTAATTTAAATTGAAGATTGCTAGTACGACATTATCAATGATTAAAAAATTCAATCGATTCGACTTGTTCAATCGTAAAAATTTTGCATTATCTAATTTTTTGATTCAGTTTAGTTAATGATTTTTATTGTTAAAAATATGACAATTCTTCAATTAATCTATCAATTTATATTAATTAATAAATCTTATAAATTAATTAATTTTCATTAATAATATATTTTTTAAAATTAAGCTTAAAATTTTTTGATAGTAAAAATAATCTCTTTTAATCATTTTTTTAATTCTTTAATTTTATTCAATCTTAGATTAACTTCTAATCTACTTTTAAAAACATTAAATTGTACTTGCATTATTCGTATTATTTTAAGTATATCCAAAATTATTTTTATTATTTGTAATTATATCGTGTCGTTATAATTAAAATAATAATTTCAATTGAAGTCTAAGAATACTACTCCATGGATTATGCAGGGGAGATAATATTGTGTTAGATTTGCTATAACTAAACATTTTTGATAATCATGTGATTAAGTACTAATTGTGTAACATATATGCTAAGTAAGAAATCAGGTCCCCAGTTTCAGTTATAATATTTATATTATATTTTATTAAATTTTATCTATATATTTATATAAATCTCGAATGAATAAATATGTGAATAAGATTTGATAAAATAAAGACTGAATCAACTGAAACAAAAAATTTGACGTAGCTAATAAGAGCCTAAAGTTGCAAGCTTGTGGTATCTTCTTTGATTAATAGTCTAAGTCAAATCAATTAACTTTAGGTGTTATCAATCAATAATTTTAACTCAAATCAATCAACTTTTAGATAAGATGATAATAAATCGATCATATTAAATTCAACTCTCGAGACCTAATCAAAAATTTAATTTTTAAATCTTAATCTAGTTTAAAATATAGGTGAAAATTTTCAAAAAAATT
This sequence comes from Erythroxylum orinocense, assembly GCA_025531955.1. Lineage (NCBI taxonomy): Eukaryota > Viridiplantae > Streptophyta > Magnoliopsida > Malpighiales > Erythroxylaceae > Erythroxylum > Erythroxylum orinocense. Next base: position 2,059,265 of record JANZLX010000006.1, read on the forward strand.
TATTGGGCTACATTTAAAATTTGTTAAAAAAAAATTTTTGTTTTTATTTTCAAATTTGAAAAATTTTAGGAATTATATATTTCAATATTTTAAAATTCAGAGCGGAGATTAAACTAGTAAAACAAGAAATTAAGATTTAAAAAATTTTATTAGACCGTCATAAAATCTACTAAAGATTAAATAATTTGAAATATGATTTTAAAAGTTATCTTCACATATCGAAAAATTGAAGTTTAATTTAAAAATTGTTAATTGAATATTATTTAATTTATTTTAATTTATAAAAATTTATTAATTTATGAAAATTAACCGTTCAGTTAATAAATTAATTAGTTTTTAAGAACAAGAATTATTAAAGTAAATTGAATAGGAAAATTAAAAACAAAATTAAAAAATTAGAGAATTTAAGATTTTTACAAGAGATGGTCGGTTTGATCCAGCTCCAGACTTGACCAGGTCGGGATTGTCCAGCTCGACCTGATTTATCATTTTTAAAAAGAATTAAAAAACGACATCATTTCTGGCTAAACGATGCCGTTGTGTCACTTTTGGTCTGGTCATGGAGGCCTTGGCTTGAGCCCCTCCCATGGCTTGATCGGGCCAAGCAATATCAGCCCATAGCCTGATCCATGGACCAATCTACTCAAGCTAGGCCCGTTGACTTCGGGCTTGGCCATTTCATCCCTGGTCAAGTCCGAGCCAGATTGCCATCCCTAATTTTTAAAATTAAAATGGTAGAACTGATTAAAAATTTTAATCTTTGAATTAAAATCTTTTAATTAAGAGTGATTTATGCATAAACATAAGTTTGTAATACAATATTTTAAAATTTTGAATTAAAGATGAAATCAGATTAGAAGTATTATTTCATTAATTAATAAGCAAGCTGTCCATCAAATCAATCATTTGAAGAACTTGAAAAGAGAAGGCTTTGATGGTCTGTCATTTCCAAGCCAATGTTGCATATGAACCCCAATAGCATCAACATAAGCCCCACACCTTCCATGGAAGCCCACCACCTTTCCTTGAGTCGTGGTCGACGTGAAGAACGTACCAATTTCTTCACCGAACGGCCCATACTTACCTCTACTAGTGTAAAATGTCAGCGACCTCACGACTTTTGGCCCATCCTCTCTGTTTATTGCACCATAGTATCCTGACATGCATGTCAGGACTTCATGAGGGTACTCCAATTTCACCTGCAAAAACAAATCACATCCCATGTCATCGGAATTGAAGCTCTTATCAAGTTTCTTAGATTTTAAGATTCTCTTGGTGAGATTATATTGTTTTATGTACCTTTTGTGTTGATGTTCCTCCAGTGCTTCCATGTTTAACAGACCAGACAGATTGTCCATTCCTGTCGTACTCAATCTGTATTGAACAAATAGCTTCTGCTGTTCTTGTTACAAATATCTGTTTAATCCCAGAAAACACTCCATCGTCCCATGGTCTTCCTCCATCTCCACCCCATGGACCTGGTCCACACGGAGCTGGTTCTTTGATCACTCCACAAGTAACATCTTCGGTTTGTCCTCGTTTGGCAACTACAAGCTTGTTAGACCAGGGAGAGTTGTCTATTTCTGCAACATCTGCTTCAGTTTTAGTTATTGCATCAGAAAGATAATGCTTTGCAGGTTTTACAATTCCTTCCACAATGTGTACTCCTATGGCGTCCAGGAAAAGACCCTCTCTTCCATGGAATCCAACAATTCTGCCTTCCTTCATTTTGGTGGTGAAAGAGGGTCCTTGTTCTTCTCCAAATGGACCATGCACTCCTTTGTTGGTGTAGAAAGTAAGCGACTTGATTATATGAGGCCCCATGTACATTAAAGGCCAATAGGTTCCACTAATATTCATTAGTATCTCAGAAGGATAATCGAATATTATCTGCAAGAAATGCACCAATCAATACTCAATAGTAAGACACTGGACCAAGTTTTTTAATTTTATGAAATGAAAACCTGAAAATCCTACAATTTTGGTACATCAATCTGGTAAGGTACAAGCTATTCTGGTATCCTTTTCCGGACGGTATGTGGCATGGTATGAAACGGATAACTCTGTATCTAAGATAACTAACCTTATCAGTTTTGAATCCTCCACTTCCGCCATGTTTGCTTCCCCATTTAGGCTGTCCATTGTCATCATACTGGATTCTAATATATGCAATGCCAATACTGCGTGACAAATGGATCTGCCTAATCCCCGAGTACTGTCCATCATCGAACAAGGTACCACCAGTGCCACCCCAGGGTCCATATGTTATCAGACCTTCAATTTTTGATGGAATTCTTCCTATACTAGCTCCCTGAATTTCAGGTCTTCCATTTAAAGTCTGATGATACACTCGAGACAAAAACAATCATGTGAAAAGAACAGGAACATGAGAGAGATGTCTTACCTTGGTGATTGCTCCGGCATCGGTATAATGCTCTTGTGAAATTTGTGTTGAGAGCTTTTTTTGTAGAGGGTTACCATTATCATCTTTCTGCCTCACAGCAACAACTATGTCATAAGCATTGCCTGCACTTCCTTGTATAACAGAGTAGCCTACACTGTCACTGCCATTAGTATTGTAGCTTTTCGTCTGGACTATAGCTTTGGAGCTTTTCTCTTGCTGGTGAGGCTTCAAATATATCCCAATTGCGTTAAGACACCAGTCACTTTTTCCATGAAAACCAACGACCCTGCCCCCAGTCACTGGTAATGAAAAACATGTGCCTTGTGTTACTCCAAATGGTCCATATGTTCTCTTGTTGCTTTCAAATGTAAGTGATCGAATAAGTACAGGTCCCCAGTCGTTTATGCTGCCATAGTGTCCACTGACTGAAGTAAGGAACTCATTTGGGTAATCAAGTTTCACCTGCAAGATGCAGATCATTAGGAACAATGATAGTTTCACAGATCTTGTGTCCAAGTTCCGATCGTACTTCTTGCTATGATTGCAACATCTATACTGTACATAGTTCAATTTCAATCAAACTTCAATTAAAACATCAATTCTAAGCTTCCCTATTCTTAGCCACCAGGCTAAACCCCTCTCCCTAACTGCTATGGACATTTCATTTCATTCCTATGTTAGTCTAGAATCACCAGAATTCTATGACCATATCTTCATGAAAGAGCGGACTAACCTTGTCTATTCTATTGCCTCCAAATCCTCCATGCTTCTCTGACCAAATTGAGACCCCTTTCTTATCATACTCAATCTGAATGGAGTCAATACCAGCACCATGAGCTATCACGAATTGTCTGACTGTCGAGTACACTCCATCATCCCAACGAAACCCATCTTGACCACCCCAAGGACCAACGCTCATAGGTACCTTTTCTCCTTTTTCAGAGCTCTGAAAACATCATCACACTTCCAGCTTATTACTGCTTACGCATAAAGAAGTTCAAAAGAAAAAGTATTGCAGAGAAGCAAGTTAATGGAAGTTTAGACAGTACCATTCTGTTGGTAAATAAACGGACACTTGGAGACTTGTTGATCTAGTGCCGGTTGGAAGAACTTTCTTGACGCTACACAGAGCAATAGAGAAATATTAGTCTTATTTAATGAGCAACAAAAGCATCCTCGTGAGTGGAAACTCTGTATAATATAGCTGTCTGAAGCTAGCAGAAGAAACAAATTCCAAATGCACTAAAGAGGGACATGTTCGAAGATAAGAGAATCAGATCCATGAAACAACCTTTTCACTAAGGCATCCGTTATCCTGTGATTGAAAAGGCACCACGGGTTTCTGACCGTGAGTTTCCACAATCGTGGAAGAGCAAAACAGCTCATCCATCATTTAATGTCAGATTCTGCAGTGTTTACTATTTGAGAGCTACTACAACATTAAGCCCAATCATTCGCGATTATGGATGCCTCAGAAAAAGGCATGGAACTTTTTGACATTCCCTTTGGAACTTTTCATATCATGAAAGCTTTGTTAATAATAGTGTTGCAGAATCTTGCAGTAATGGCCCGGGTTCTGGAAGCTGACTCTTCACTGGTGTGAGGTGGGTATTTCGCAATTGAGAAGATACTCTCTTCCTTTTCTATCATTGTAGGTTCCATCCTTACTCTCTCGTCCCTACCAAACTCTCAAAGTGTTCTATAAAACCATGAGCATCCTAGTGACTACGGTAAGTTCAAGTATATAGTCTTCACCATCGAAGTAACTAGTTTTTGAGCTATCGGTTGGCATTGTATGAAATTCCAAGACATCAGGATCTAAATGAAGCAAAAGACCATAGGAAAAAGTAATAAGCTTTGTTAACTTTATTTGCTATATTTTCATAAAAGAAGCGGGAATACAAGATGAAACTTTACAATGCCTTCAAACAATTAGAGGACTTCAATCATGCCCCTTCACGGGGTACTGAACATCTAATGTAAGGAATAACATTGCCTGAGAACTTGACTTCCACACAGAACTGGAATTGGGAAAAACCTCCTGTTTCCAGTAAATTCACACTTTTCGTGTTTCTTGGAAGATCATGTGTTCCTTCGGCACTACTGATGCCATAACCATCTGGTACATACTTCGCAATATCAGTCAATGCACTTCAAATACGCTTCTGGATCTTGAGGCAGTCTTTTAAGTCCATTCCAACATTCCATCCAAAAGTTCCAGGAGTTCATTTCTAGTTGGCACCATATGATTAAGTTTAACAGAACTTATTTCTCTAGAGGATTTTTGTCAGCATACTTCTTTCACTCTTTCGGAATTGACTACTTACAAAATAGAAAAGAAGTTACAACGAGGTAACTCAAAACTAAATCTGTTAACACACTGGACTTTGGTCTGCAAGCAAGGCACCATTTCAACAACTGTCAACCTTAAATCCACTGGGATCGCTCCTCTGGCAAATATATCACCTGCTCATTGTTTCGACACAATGTTTTGCAACGATAGTTATAAAACACAGGAAGCAGTAAACATGTAAGTGTACATGAATTTGCAATAAGCTACTATGTTATCAGGGGATTGATCTTGACAGCAATTACACATTTATGTTTTCGCTTTTTAACCTACCAATAATCCCTGCAAGAACATTTCCCAGATTTAAAGTGATGGAAGGACCTTGAGTCACTCAAGTATATTTCACAGCCATATTTCAAGGTGATATATTTAGCTACCACATGACATTCTCCACATATTCTTATGTTCTTAACAATTCGTATACTTTGAGGTGTAGAAGGTGATGAAACAAGAGCAAAAGCTAGGGCAAGCTTTTCACTATGGATACCAACAATTTCTTCCCTCTCTTCTTCCTCTATTTCATCCTTATAAAACCCACAACCCAGATCTTGTGCCTTGATTTCACTTGAGATGCTTTCTGCCCAAGAAAACAGAACATCTGGGTTGAATTTAGGCCAGTTGCCTGTCACAAAAGAATGCACCTTCCTTTTTACTTCAATCCAGCTCTGTCCAATAAGTTTTGGTACCTTGCCATTTCCATCAACCTTTTTAACTTTCGAAGCATCAAGGACTTTTCCATATAAAGCATATCCTTGTAAATTTGACTGACTAATCAAAGAATTCCTGGGTTCTGAGTTCACCAAATTCTCCCTAGCTTGCATTGCCATGTCAAAATTGCCATGAATGAGGCAGGCAGTTAGGAAGGTAGACCAGATGGATGAGTCAGCCTTGATTGGCATATCGTCAATAAATGCCAATGCTTCTCCAAGCCTACCTGAACGACCATATAAATCAACCATAGCTGAATAATGTTCTAAAGTTGGTATGATTTTGTAGTCATTAACCATGCTAGAGAAAGCTTGCTTCCCCATATCAACTTTTCCAGCAAGACTCTGTGCGAGAATTATAGAAGCAAAAGTAGTTCTGCTTGGTTTAATTCCTGATATTCTCATCTGATCAAAAATATCAAGTGCAGCATCTGGACAAGCATCCAAAATATAACCAGCAATCATTGAGTTAAAGGTGATCACATCTTTGGATATAATCCTATCAAATATGCTTCTTGAATAAGCTATATTCCCTGATTTCGTGTAAGTGTCAATAAGTGAATTAACCACAGGCAAAGCAGATACTAGATTTCTGCGCAATGCACAACCATGGATCTCTTTTACTTGGTTGAGTGCAATCAAACTTGCACAAGCAGGTAAAACACTCAATATGGTAACAGGATTAGGACGAATACCAGCAGACTGCATTTGCCGAAATATGCTCAATGCCAAGTCTTTTTGCCCAATATGTATATGACCAGCAATAAGTGAATTCCATGATGCAGTATCCCGCTTGATGTTCCCCTCCTTCTCCATCTTTTGAAACAAATCCATGGCTTGATCCTCGTCTCCATTTTGTAAATAACCCCATATCATTGTATTCCATGTGATGACATTGGGCTGTATATTAGAATTCTGCAATTGCGTAAACAGCAGGTAGGCCTTACCGCAATATCCAGCTTGACAATAACCTCCAATCATTGAGTTCCAAGAAAAAACATCTTTCTCTACCATTAGATCATAGACCTGTCGAGCAGCTTCTAGGTCCCCACACTTTGAGTACAGGTCTATTAGGGAATTTCCAACCAGCACATCGTGAACATTACCCAACTTAACACCAAGGGAATGGATTTCCATCCCTGCATTTAATGATTTTAAAGATGCACATGCTGAAACGGCACTTGCAATTGTAACACCATTTGGTTCAACCCCTGTTAGAATCATCTCTCTAAATAAGTCTAATGCCTGATTTGTCCTATTATTTTGACCGAAACCAGAAATCATTGATGTCCAAGCGACAACATCAAGAGCAATTCCATTACTCTCCATCTTCTTTTTCAATTCCATAGCAACATCACAACGCCCTATTTGGTTATAACCAGAAATCAACAAGTTCCAACTTACTAAACCCGGGTCAGTCCCTTCTTCGCACATTGCATCAAACAATCTATGAGCCTTCTCAACATCACCAATTTGACAGTACCCTGACATCATAGCATTCCAAGCTGCTGTGTCCTTCTGTTCCATCCTCTCAAAATATCTTTCTGCCACGTCCAACTTCCCGCACTTGGCATAGACAGCTAATATCGAATTGCTTACGCGCGGAATATCACCCATTCCGCATTTCACCACCAACAAATGTATCAATTTCCCAGTCTTTAGATCACCGCAGTTCCCACACGCTTGCAATATCTTAGGCAGTAAAAACGCATCAGGCAAACAGCTATCCTCCATCGACATCATCATATAAAAGACCTCGATCACTTCCCTGTATCTACGCTCCCTAGAACAAGCACCAATCATCGCCGACCAAGTGAACAAGTTTCTCTCACCCATTTCAGCAAACACTTTACGCGCTTCTTCCAAGTTCCCACATTTAGCATACATACTTACCAGCTTAGTTTCAAGAAACGGGCTTTTGTGCTTCACCAAACCAATCCGAGAATGGACTTTGCGACCCAGAATAAGGGAATTCGAGTCGATGCATGACTGAACCAAATTTAGGAAAGTATCGGGTCTTACCTCGGACCCATGTTGAGCTAAGGAGTCAAGAGCCGCCACTGCCTCGCTCAATCGTCCAGTTTTGCAGAGGTAGTTTACGTACGAGTCGTTAACAACTTGGTGTCGCTTTCTGGAGAAGGGGACAGATGCTACATTGGGTCTGTTCGAGAAATCCCATGTGGTGTCTTGTTTGGTCGGGATTGTGATCGGAGGTTTGGAGATGCTTTGGGCCATCAAACTCTCCATCCTTGAACACAAAGCCTCCCTCTGTGTTGGCTAAAAACAGATAGAGTTGGCGGGAGAGATCGTCTGTTACGGTCCCTAAAGTACACGTGTCGTCTTACAATTCGCTAGTGGCATAGGGATGTGGATAAAGATCTTCTTTACAATGGACCGAGTAGTTAGGTTATGTTTGGGCTTTCAAGATCAGCACAAGTTATCGCACGAGTGCAGGATTGTGAGTGTGTCAAGAGTAAATAGTAGCGTACTTGTAAGTTTTATTATTTTTTATTAAAATTAACTTTGTTTATTATATGTAAATTTGATTTATATTTTTCTTGAATTTATTGTGCAGTAAATGCCCCTATCGGCCCTGAGCTCTCGAGCTACCTAGGCCCAGATCAGCTCGAGACCCGACTCTTATAAATAAAATGATGTTGTTTTTATTTTTTTACCTTTTAAAAAAATTCAAGTCAAGTTTATGCCGATTGTCTCGGATTTGATTAAGTAGAGACTCGGATTTAGGGCAATTTATTGTCATCCTTATTTAACAATCATCATTTGCATTCAATCTTTATATTTATTGACTAGCACATTGGAAGGGATTAATCTATAGGGATGATATAATTTTACTAATGAATATTTTTTTTTCTTTTTTAATTTGTTGGATAAGTAAGACTATTAATTTCTTATAGAAGAATGAGTTGAACTTTTTTTTTTTTTAATGCACCACTTTAACAAAATTTTTAGGTTATAGAAATAGATACTTTTAAACAATACATATTATGTATTTTTCTTTTTTGTGTTCCTAATAAGTTACACCATTTTCCACGTTTTTAATTCAAAAATTGAATATTTCAAGTTGATAATTTCATATTAAAATGTTTTTTAATAAAATAAAATAAAACGTTTTTATTTTATACATTCAATAAGATAATGTATTTTTGTTTCATTCATTCAATGAAATAATGTCTAATTGGGTTGAATTTAAATTTAATGTTTATCCATTAAATAAAATCATATCATTTTAATTAAATAAGTCAATTTGAGTTGAATATAAAACTTGAAAGATCGCAAACAAAAATTATAATTGTATATTTATCTATTGCGTTTAACAAACATATAAATAATACGCATAGATAAAATAAATACTTGAAACGTGAAGATTAATCAATACAAGTTTCAAAAATATTAAGTTTTTATTCATTTTGTATCAAAAAATACTATGGCCCTGTTTGTTTTCGATTTTTTTTGTCGTTTCTTGTTGCGGTTTTTATAGAAATTGAAACTTCCGAATAAATCACGTTTGGTTGTATTTGATTTATTTCGCTGTTTTAAAAAATAAA
>JANZLX010000006.1:2068391-2091035 GCA_025531955.1 Erythroxylum orinocense
TATTTGATTTGCATATATTTAATTTTAGCTATAATTATAATTAATTAATTTAAAAATATAATGTATTATATTATAATATTACACATAATAGTATAATTACAAAAGAATAGAAACATGATAATAAAAACAAACATATTTTTATTTTCACTTTTTTTTAGAAATCTAAACTAAATAAGTTTTAGTTTTCAGTTTTTTTATTATAAATGTCAACCAAATAAATTTTTATTTTTTTAAGAAAAAAACAAAAATTAAAAACAAAAAACAGAAATAAAAAACAACAACAGAAAAACAGAGGTCGAACCAAACAATCCCTAACCAAGAAAAACGATAACGTATATGTGTATATTAACGCTTCTTTTCAAAGTAAGAAAACTATTCACTACATCTGCATTTCGTTATTGTTTCGGTTAACGAAAATAACCAGCAAAGGCAGAGGCAAGGTCACTACGCCTTCTTTGCCATTTTATTTTATTCATTTTTTTATACAAGAAAATTTATAATATTAATTATTTAATAAATTATCACATAATAAATTAAATAATCATAAACATAAAATATTATATTCGTAAGTGTATAACCACATAAATTCATCACTAAGCTAATAGTAATTAATCCAGTTTCAACTATCAAATAGTGCGAAGTAATAACCTTACAAAAACGAAACTTAGTTAAGGATAATATGTTATTACCTTCCATCATTACAACTCCGGATTATCCTAAAGTATGGTTTAACTGTTAAACCTTATTAGATAACCAACTATGTTATATGTCGATCATTAATGATTGGTGAATGACTTAGAAAACTCAAAATTTTCACTAATTTAATCTACCGAACCAAGGTCTTGAAATAACTATTAAAATCAATGACAACATAGAGTTCAAATCCATTAACTAGATAGGTAATTAATTATATCAAATCGTAATAAGCGACCTATTAATTATTATGATGATTTCAAGTCAAAGAAAAAATATATATTTAAATCTTTATGGTTATATCCCACTTGACAATTAATAGGTAATATTAATTATTGAGAATTTTCAATTTGGTCAGTTTAATGATCATATCTCTATAAGCATCATCTATACATGCAACTTAGTAAATGAGATCTATTAATATTTATCTAATAGATACTATTACATATATATTGATATAATCGGATCATTAAAATCCTCATTTGATGATCGTATAATCAATAACTCTTTTAGATTAAATCCTAAAAACTTGACTCTCATTATTATAATCTTCATTATGATGACAAGTGTATAAATTTAATCAAGTACTTATCATATTAGAATAAAAAACAATAAACATAATATGAAAATAAAATCATTTATCATGTTATTAATCAAAATTAATAATCACAAAACTTTATTACCTGACGATTGAGTCATGGGCATAATTCCAACAAAACCTAAATTCAAATCTTATCTAAAATATAAAAATTATTTTTGAAAATCTAAATTCCACCTAAATCTTAGTCAAAACAAATTTTACTTGTTAATTTTGAGCAATGATTAAAAAATTAAATTATCGTAAACAGTTCCACAATGAAAAATTTAAACTGACTAATTTTTAAATTGGATTTATTTTAATAAGCTTTGGTATTAAAAAATGATAAGTCTATTAAATATTAAATATCATTTTTAATTTTATTCGCTTTTTGTGACACTTTTAAATCTCTATTTAACTTCTTAAAATAATGACATTACTTTCACAACTTTTTGTAGATTAATTCTGGAAAGAAGATCTCTCAATTATCTCGTTCAAAATGTCAAAGAGTCAAAAGCTTTCTTTTAATTCGTAAAGCGTTGATGTTCATTTCGTGCACTTAAGTGCTAATCTATGTGTACGTATCTTTGAATGAACTAAGCATCAAAACGCACGGTTGCACCAAAAGAGAGAGACAAGAAAGAGTGAAAGATGATGATGCACTAAATTCAGTTCAGGCGCCTTTTTTCGCAGGTTTGGTTCTTCGTTTTGCTTCTCTTTGTTTCAACACTTCTATCATATCACATTACATGCTGGTTATCTCCGAACAGGTGATCCAAAGGTGACTAGGAGAGAGGAAGGGGATGACAACGGTTTGGCCTGACCTGGGTCCAAGCTTGAACGAGAGTTCAACCCAAGGCCTAACCCCAGGGCTTATGTAGCACCCTAATATCCCGTGAAAGAATATTACGAGCGCCATTCAAAACAGTACAAACAGAATGCCAATTATTTTGCGAAAGCATAGCATTCAACAATAAATATTCTAAAATATACGAAACACTTTATACATGTATTTTCAGAATCTCAACAAGCATACATTATATATCTTACTTTCAGAAACTAATCTGAATTAAGGTTATTACAAACCTTGAAACAAAAATTCAAGAGTTATATACATCAGATACAAGTCTAAAAACAAACTCAAAATAGATTTTAAACATGGCAAATTTCAGATTTCCTTGGCCATTGTGGTTGACTTGTCCCAGTCCCTACATCCTTCTCTTTGAACCTACATAGGACAAGTCCACCATGCTAAGCATGTAGTTTAGTGAGTAATAACTAAACTATGCTCAATCAATAGATATAGAATCATATTATACATAAGCATCTCAAAATACTGAAACTTGGAACAGAATATATTAGTCATATTCAGAAACAGAACAGAGTAGACAGAAACATGGAACTGATTTTAAAATAGGGTGTTAACCCATCAAATCAAAATATTGTTTGCTCTTGACAAAGCTTATCAAAGATCAAAATACAACACGAGTTGGACTGTAAATCTATAACTAGAAGCAGGTAATGAAACTTATACAGAAGATGCCATGATTGGCGTCACTAAATAGAAGAAACCGAAGTTTCAACACCGAAGTATCCGGAAAAGACCGAAATCTCGACATCGAAGTATCCAAAAGAAACTGCAAACCCTTCTAGGCATGCCTATTTATCCACAACTAGGACTTGATAATTACAAAACCAAACAAGTTCAATTCACATGCATAATAATTAGTCAATCATATTTGCATGCTTTAAATATTTCAGATATTTATTGACCCGAGGCTCATAACACAATCATCATAAAACACAATTCAATTCAGTACTGAATAGAACAAAATAAAATATGAACGTCCTAAAGATTACTGACAACCTTGCAAATCATTTAATGAAGCAAAATCAATAGTAAACAAAACAGTCAAAGCAGAACCATCAAAACTTTCTTCTAGCAATTACTTACATATACTCAAAGATCACTTACATATATTTACTTAAAAAAGAGACCATCTAAATTACTTACAAAAATCACTGTCTAAATTACTTACAAAAACTCCCTTATTGCTTATTGCCTTGAAGTCCTGGCAATATCTGGAATCAGTCACTCAATGCGTACCTCTATAGCATTTAATACAAACACATATCATTTTTGTGCATGATTAGAAATCATTTATACACATTCATATATACTGATTATGCATAATGCATGCATATGAGAATTTCTCGGGTTTCTTATGCTTAATCTTGTCACAGTATCAATCATATGAAACCATACTCAATTTCTTAATCCAGAATTATTTCACAACCAACTTTCAGGTCCACATTGTTTAATTATTATCATCAGGAAGGTGAGGTAATTAGGTAATACTTCCTTCTAGAAAGTTGCCCCTCTTTGTCTTAGGTTTCCAATAATACCAAGTTCATTCGATTTGATTCTATATACTAAAAGTTATACTTAAAAGATTGCAAACTGTTCTTAAGCTTCAGTAGAATTATTATCTCAATTTCCAATCAGATTATGATATTCTTAGAGGCAGAATTAGAACTCGATTTCTTCATACAATTTGTCTATCTATATCTCTAGTTTAATTCAAATAAAAAATCACTCAATTCGGATAACTACAGAGAAAGGTATGCCCAAAATACTGAAGCATGATCAAGCTGTCAGGAACTTCACCGCAGCGAGCTAGAAGTTGGTCGTGGCGAACTTTCCAGATAGCAAAATTCCTCGTAATTTTCTTAAAAGTTTGCCCCAACGGACTTTCACATAAATGAAATCCTTTAAGTTGGTTGCGACGAACTTTTGCAGAGGTAAAATCTTTCAAGTTTGTCATCTTCAAACTTCCCAGATTTTACACTTCAATCTTATTCAATGAGCACATATCACATTTAAACCAATTCCTCAACTACCATTTCAGCTCATCATATCTCAAACAAGACAAATCTATATTTAAACACAAAAAACCAATCCCTTACACAAGCTTTCTCTCACTACTGCGTATTTTCCATTCTTACTACATTTGTTTCATCTTCTGCATTTTCTTTTCAAATTACCCAACACCCAGTAATCACATATCCAATTCTAGATAATCTAACTGCTATCTTTATACACTCACGACCTCAAATCCTCATCTAAGTCATTCAGTGAATTCATTCACCGAGACTACACTGCATAAACTTCTCATTACATGTGCTCATTCTTGACATATGAAACATCATCCAACTTATGCATGTACTTATTTCCAATACACATCATCAGAATCATTCATAGAGCTCAGAAAGTTAAACTGTACTAACCTTGTTTTCAGGGGTTTCGGTGATGGGTGAAGAAGCAAGACTAACGAAAGAAAAGCAACTAACAATTGGACCAACTTATTTATGTTGCAAAGGACATTACTGCTATAAGAATCCAAACTAGCCTTTCGGTGAAGAACATTAAGTGATTTTCAAAGAAGGCTAACTTAATCTAAAGAATAGCAAGGTTCTAGTGGTTTTTCCTCTAACACAAGTGCCCGCATGTGTTATAACCACGTGTGTTGTTAACAAAATGACACATGTATCATTGCATGTGTGCCATTTGTTGTCCATATACAGATGCTACATAGTAAAATTCCATTGGTCTATTTTTCCTAATATCCCAAAATTTCTAGAAAAATTTCTAAAATTATCAAAATTTTATGAAATATTACTTATAACTTCCAAATGAATTACCATCACTAATAAACCCAAATTCTCATCTTAATCAAAATTCTAAAACCAATTACACTAGAAATGTCATGAATGCATACTCAATAATTTATATGAGTCCAGAAATGCGTATGCACAGTAAGCAAAACTTAATTATGCAAAGCCTACTATGCATTGAAATTCCTCAATATTCTAACCCCTAATATAGGGCGTTACACCCTAGGCAGCCCAACTTGAGAGCCTTAGGAACTAACTCGATTATAAAGTAAAATCTAATTATTTATATTCAAATAAAATGTTGGTTAATTATTAAAAAAAAGTTTAATTTTTTTTGTCAAATTTTAAATTATAACTTGAACTTTAAAAGGTAGCAATAAAATGCTCAAATTTTCAATTTGTTTCAATTCTAGCCTGAACTTCAAAAAGTAACAATAAAATACTTAAAACTTTCAAAATTTTTAATTCTAGCCTGATGTTAATGTTTTTGTTAATTTTTCTGACGTGGCTTGCTACGTGTTTTAGGAACCTTAACTATTAATACACGTTAGTCAAAATTAACACAACAAATGAAGACTAATGAAATGACGTCGTTTAATCACATAATTAAAACAATTTTGTTGTTTAAAAATGACCTAATTCAGATTACACAGCCCCAACCACCTTACGCTTTGATTTCAATTTTTTCCTTCATTTTCAGTTTGTTCTTTCGACGCCCTCATCCTTGGATTTTCATATTACGCAACCCTAATGCCCTCACACTAAGGGCATTAGGAGAACGAACTAGAAACGAAGAACTTACTGGTGCAATATGCTATAATGTGAGAGTAGTCTAGCGCCTCAGAAGAACAAACAAAAAATAAAGGGTTGAAGGCATCGAAAGAACAACAAATAACGTCATGTTAGCATTGAAAAAAAATAAAAGTTTAAGCATTTTAGTGCCACTTTTTAAAATTTGGGCTAAATAGTTTATTTAGGGATGACAAAACTAGCCCGGCTTGATTTTGACCCGGTTTGAACGGGTCACGGGCCGACCATGGGCTTATTCGAAGCCTGACTATTCCTTCAAAAAAGACGTCGTTTTTTATTTTTTCTTAAAAATATATATATGACGCAACGGGGCCACGAGTTGACCCATCCTGGCTTACCAGGTCATGAGAGGGTCGAGCCTGGCTCTACCTATTGACATCCCTAATTTTATTGCTACTTTTTAAAATTCGGATATAATTAAAAAAATGACAAAAATTTAAATTTGTTTGATACTTAACCCTAAAATGTAATAATTTTTTGTTGTCATACATACTTCTAAGTATTTATTTAGTGCGTACTTAAAAATAGTCATTACCTTCTTAATATTAAAAAATAGCGTTTCCTTTTAGTTAACTAAGTTTAAATATTAGTAATTTTTTCAAGATGAGTAACAATACTTGGCTTACAAAATAAAGGATATCCTAGTGTTAGTAATAATAATGGGCATGACAATTTAAAACCTATATGATCTATAGTAAACAAATTAAGTTTGAGTTAATCAAATTTCGTATTAATTCGAGTTTAAGGTCGATCAGAACAGTCTAATTCTTTACTTTATTCTAAAACAACATTAATTTGATTAAGAAATTAATGCTAAAAAAATTTAAGATCAAAGCAATAAGGTTTTGAAAGCGAACTCGAGTTTAGATTAGGATGACATGACTCCATTTTGACTGAATTTTATAGGTTTAACTCGACTCATCCTATTACCATGTCTAATTAGTGGGCTTGAAAAGCAAAAACAGTCATGGCCATCTAGTTTTGGATTGTTTAGGTTATGCCCTAAATTTGACAACAAAACATATTCTTCAGTTCCAATGTCTTTGTCCTTTTCGCGGACACTTTAAATCCTTGCTTGCTTTTGACCTCCTTTTAAGGACTTTGCTATGTATTTGACTCAAAAGTTGTAATAATACATACATCTAGTCATAAAGCCAGACCTATTTAAGCTTTCCTTTTTCTTCATTTTTATGATCTATAATTCCCATTATTAGGGTTGGACTCGATCAAAAAGCAGTCAGCCTAATAAACTTGATATATATACTAATTTCGATATAATTTAATAATATCAAAAGTAATAAA
Organism: Erythroxylum orinocense; assembly: GCA_025531955.1. Classification (NCBI taxonomy): domain Eukaryota; kingdom Viridiplantae; phylum Streptophyta; class Magnoliopsida; order Malpighiales; family Erythroxylaceae; genus Erythroxylum; species Erythroxylum orinocense. The sequence continues at coordinate 2,075,449 of JANZLX010000006.1, forward strand.
GCGTCCTAATAAATGATCTAAATTAATGGATCGAAGTTTGAAAGAAAAATATATTTTAATTAGTATAGACCGGACCTATATCAGACTTGTGATGAAGAAACTCAATATAAAAGTTATATATAAATGTTAAAGTATTTTTTAGTTACTTAAATAATTCGGAAGCATACGGATCCTCTGATCTGTTAAGAGCGCTTACGTCTTAAGGAAGTTGAAAAAAATATTAATCGAGTGTCAATAATCGACTTTTGCAAAGGCTCGGGAAGATTGGAGCTCGTTTTGGCCTCAAAAATTGTTTCAAAACATCGGATAGAACCGAAATTAGGTATACCGCATTTTCTCTGTTTTTAACTCTTTCATGAAAGATCTGGAACACGTAATAAAGTCTATTATACGTGTTACAAATAAATCGGTAAGGTCGAAAGTTTAAGGTTTAAAATATTCGACCATTATTAAATGGTCATAAAATCGTTTAAAGATTTAGTAAAATTAAAAATTTTGAAATATGATTAAAGAAAATTGTCATTAATTTAAAGTTTTAATAATATTAAATAAAAATTAATTAATTAAATTTAATTTATCAATTTTTAACAAAAATATTAAAATAAATTAATATAAAAATTAAATAATTAAATAATTTAAAATTTTCATTATTAAACTGACCGATCCGATTTTTCAATCATAAGTTACAATTCATTTTGCTTAGCCAACATTACTTATAATTGTGTTTATAGGTTCATTCTTGTATAGATAATTAGTGATTTTATTTGGAAAAGACAGCAAATTTTCGGTAAAGTAAAATGGAAACTGATTTTTTCAAGTGGCATCAAATGAGTGGCTACTGGGTTCTTTCAACCTAGGTTGACTGGCTACGAAATTGAAAAGGAGGCTCATGCTATTTTATTCTATGTATGACTGCGACAGACCTCACGAGTCGCGACTGCTTTAACTATAAGATAATGCAGTCACGAAATGACATTATATCACATTAACATTTTCTCAATAAAGTGTTTAAATCGGTAACATAGAAAATATAAGATTTCAAAAATTGTTAAATTGTTATAAGATAAATTAAAAATTGAATAAAATTTAAAAATTTAAAATTATCATCATATTATTATACTCTGAAGTCTCGCAATAAAGTAAGATTTGAAGGGCTTAATAGTACACAACCTTAATCCTACATTATAGAGAGACTGTTTTCAGTAGATCCACATACAGATGTTACAAGATAATAGTGATGCAGGCAAAAGCGCCAATACTTAAAACAAACAATATAAAAATACTACGAATATAAAATTAGTACAGAAAATATATAACTAAAAAGGATTGCCCACACTCATTGAAAAGTTTGAAGTCTAATTTAATTGATTTTAGTTTTTAAAACCTTGTTAATTAATAAAAATTAACTAATCAATTAATAAATTGATCGATTTTTAACAATAAAAATTATTAAAATACGTAAATTGAAAAAGTAAACAACCGAAAAACATAGATATTTAAAAATGATAAAGTACAAACTTTTATAATGTAACTTTTGCTATGATTGCTTCCTTTTGGAATAAAAAGATAAACTAAAAATTTGGTGGAATATACTAATTCTTTTTTTTTTTAATCTTTCTGTAGGGACAAATATCCATCCATCAAGTTTGCACTTTAAAGATATGTTCTCTGGAAATGTAAAGTGGACAAGCACAAAGGTAATTCGTCATCCTTCCACTTGTGAATTGTCTTATTTGTTCCTTTTTTTTTCTCTAAAATATCATATTATTTTTGCATTACTTAAATTTTCTTTTTTTTTTTGGGTGCTAATTGATTTAATTTTATGATCCAAAGTTTGACTGCTTTTTCTGTCAAATAGAAGTGCTATGATTAATATTAGGTCCTTTTTAAGGTTAGTAATGGACTAACACATCAACCCTTGAAGTTTATCCTAAGCTTTTTTTTTATCAATAATATGAAATGATTAAAAAATTTAACTGATTTGATCGATTCAACTGTAAAAACTTTGAACCAACTGATGTTTTGGTTGAATTTTTAATTTTTCAGTTTGATTTATTTTAATAACTCTTATTAGTAAAAATTGATCGATCAGTTTCATAAATTATTATAAATCAAAACAAATCAATTAATTTTTATTTAAGAATCTCATTTTTAGTTAAATTTCAAATTCTTAAAATAAGTAAAGACAATCTGCTTTATTCGTATTTCAAAAATTTTAATTTTGTTCAATTTTTAATATTTTTATGATGGTCTAATACCGATTTAAACTTTTTAAACTTTAAACTACCAGTCTTAGTGGTTTAATTTCCGTTTTTAAAACATCGCTAATCTATACGCATAAAATGCTTGCTACAAGTTACTAATATTAAATAAATTATATTTTCATTTCTATTTGAAAGATGATGAGGATTGTCATTAATCAATTGGAGTTATAATTACAATTGATATTGATCATAAAAGTTTGAGATTTTGAATTATATAAACCAAAAATAGTAAGGTAGCTTATCTTGACCCCAAGGTTACCATGAAATTGAATCTCTCCAACCCTTGCAATCTCATGATTGAGAGAAAGAAGAACAAACTAAACATGATTATCCAATGACCATTGTAGTGAGTTAATTTGTAAAGTTAGATTTCTTAACCAAAAGCAATGATCATTTCATCTTTTGTCATTATCCCTTTATAAGGAGGCTAAATCATATATATATATATATATTTCAACTAATCATCCTTTTTTTCTCAATAACAAGATGTACTAAAAAGTGATGGAGCAAAAATTTTATAAAAATTAAATAAAAAAAGACATTCAATTACACATGTCTATAGTTTTATAAAACGTGGTAAAATTGCGCCTTCCCAAATTTCACGGGTTAGCGGAATTTCTACGAAATGTTGTTATATAGTTTTATAAAATGGGTTTAAAAGATTTATCAAAAAGAGAAAATAATTATAAAATTACACAAAAATTAACCTCATAGGAACAACTATGATTGAGAATTGAATCTTGGAAGATAGTGAGTAAGAAATTATGCAAAAGTGGACAAACAAGGAAAAGGGGCAAAAGCTTTCATTCAATAAAGAATAATTGTTTAGAAGGAAAAGGAAAGGGAAGTTTATAAGAATTTAACCAAACAAAACATAGTTGTATAAGTAAACAAATAATAGAAAAAAGCAGGCATGCTTCTAGGGTAAAAGGAGAGAGAGGGCAAAAGGCAAAGTTGGAGCTTGCCCATACTCTCATCTCACGTTATCCCATCAACTTTTAGACTGATGTGAAGCTTTGTGGGGACTCAACATATTAAAATGACACTTCTCTGATCATCCATAGCTTAATCATACTTAACTCTCTAATCTCCATCTCTCCTCCCTTACTAGAAAACAAAAGCATATCACAAGGGTCGGTCGAAGATGATTGAAAGAACAAAAGAGAAGGGTTGTGATTGCATTCTAAGCTTTTTCCAGGCTTCCTCAACTTCTTATCTGATTCTCTCCATACAATTAATGGATTCCATCAATATTTAAATAATTAGATCGAAAATTAAACCATCAAGATGAGAAAATAAAATTGATTAAATAATGAATAAAATTAAAATTTTAAATCTTGGGAGAAATTTGGCAATTTATATATTGCTCAATCTCATGTCCCTAATTTGAAATATTTATTGCACACGATTGTGTCCGTGTTATTATTTTGTATTGGTTGGTATCAATCAATACCAATTTTACCAAGAAAAAATTGGTACTTAATAAGAAAATCTTATACCAAACTCTGATATCATGTGGTACCAGATCTTTCGGTTGGCGCTGACAAGTATCGGTCGATGACTAGAATAACGGTCAAACAGTGGTCATAATTATAAATTTAAAAAAAATTTACGATTAAATTGAAAAACTTAAAATTTCTCCTATATAAAATATTAATTGCTTATAAATAAAAATGATAAAATTATCTATAATTTATTCAATAAAAATAAAATATAAATAATAATGTATTAAATAAAATACAAAGTGATTATAGAATTCATAATTAAATATATCAGTTTGATATACATAACTATATATATATATATGGAACATATTATAATAACTTTTGAAAGTATATAAATATAATATCTAAAATTAAATTTATTTTAATTTATAAGAAATATGTGAAATAATATTAATAAAAAATAAAGAAATATCTTTTATATTAAATTTATATTATTATAATTTCTTAAGATGCGACTGAAGCAAAGTAAAAAAAAAGTATTATATAATATATTGAGGGATTATTTTGCAATTTTATAAAATATAAAAAATATTTTATAATTTAAAAAAATTATCTAAAACATTACCCGATATTGATTAAGTCCAATGCTAAATCATATACAATTTTCATAGCATTGGTCCATATTCTTAACAGAGAGAACTGATAACTAATAATTAAAGTCTGCGATAGATTATTCTAGAAGGACTTGAAAACGTTTTAAACTACAGGTGTATGTCACAAAACATGATATGTATAAACAAATGTGAGCGTCTACATAAAAATTAGAGCTACAAGCCTAGAGGGGTGGGGAGGGCTTAGCCTCTTTCTGTTTGCCACTAGAAGATATGATTCAAATTAGATGAGAATTGATAGTTGTCTAAAGCATCATGATGAGGGTTTTGAAAATATATGTGAAAATGAAATTACATCAATATGTCTCAATTACATCATGGATTGTTAGCTACAAAAAGTCAAGCATTAATCCAAAAATATGTTATCTTTTATTAAATTAAAAAGAATTTAGTAATGTGTTAAAATTATTAACTTAATGAAACATAATTTAAAAGGATATAAATAAAAAATATACAGGACAATGTTTTAAAAATCTGACCAAAAGTTAAACCAGTAAGACAAGAGAGTCAAGATTTAAAAGGTTCAACCAGTATTAGTCAGCCATAAAATCGACTAAAGATTAAATGAAATTAAAAAATTTAAAATATGATTAAAAAAGATTGTCCTTACTTATCGAAAGTTTAATTAAAATTTTGTTAAATGAAATTAATTAATATATTTTGATTTATAAGAACTTGTTAATTAACAAAAATTAACCGATTAATTAATAAATTGATCAAAATTTTAAAATAAATCGAACCGACAAGTTAAAAATCTAATTGAAAAATTAAATAGTTCAAGATTTTTACAATTAAAACTACTTAATTGGTAGAGTTTTTTAATAATTGAAATAAGACTTAAAGCATATTCATAAAAAAGTTACTATTTCACATGAGTTGCCACACACATTTATGAAATCAATTAGGTTTCTTTAGTTTCCAAAGTCAAATTACCTAACGCATACAAGTAATTACAAAGTTATTGAGTAGGTGAGTGTAATCTAGTAGATAGTGCATTTATACAAACATTAGGCATTAAAAATTACACTATGTGCACTTGAGAAGTTGTTTGATATTACTTTTGTTTTTAATTAAGTTAAAAAAAATGTTTTTTTAGTTGAGTTTTATTTTTAAAATTTTTGTGTATTTATATTTCAAAAAAATATAAATTTATTTTAATTTTTAGTTTTATTTTTGTCTAATCTAATTTATTATTAAATACGTGCTATTGAATTATTTAATACTAGCTATTATTAATAATTATGACTAATATACTTTAATTACACAATTAGTTTATTTTTAAATATTTGTATACATTTTTATATAGGCTCTAGTCTAGTGTTGAATTAAATGGGTATAAGTTTCTAAGTTATTTATATTTATAATTATGGATTATTAAGACAATAATAAAAATTTTGCTAAAACGTAGGATCTAAAGAAATCTAATAGTACGCAACCTTATTTTTAACTAATAGAGAAATTATTTCGTCACTGCAGGATTTTAGACTGAGTGTGATGATGATGATAATGAGAGAGATTGTTTCATAGGGACCTACAAAAAAGAAAAAACATATTTATATTTATAGCTATGAATTAGAATTTTATAAATTATAAACTCAAGAAGACATCAATTATATGGTAATCAAATTATAGTAATAACCAATTATTTTTTAAAAATATATATTCTTGTTCATGATAATAATTTTTATTCGAAATTTTTATAAATTAAATTCACAGTAATTTTCAATTATTTACTTTATTTATATAAATTAACTTTATAGATGTGTATATATAAGAGGATGGGGTTTCAATAGAATACCACAATCCAACTACATGACTCCTTTTCTTTTTCCTCTTAGTGAAAAAACAGAGAAACCCTTTGGTGTGCAATATATATGAAACTGAGCAAAACCTTAGAGCATGTGGAGATAAGGAAAAGAAAGAGACAGCGAGATAGAGAGAGGAAGTAAGAGCATATGGCTATGATCATTTATCTTCTCAGACCTTTATTGAAAGCCTTGGGATCGAAGGTTGGATCTTAATCATAACATGGAGGACGCATAATCATCTCCCTGTAATTGCAGACAGTTGCCATAAAAGCATCACTATCTCTCTCACAAACAGAGACACATACACAAGAGAGGGACAAAGAGAGAGATGTTTATTCAATCTTATATTGATAAGCAGCCTGCAAAAGACAGTGTGTGAGTATGGAGTGCGGAAAAGAAAATGAATAATTAAAGTCATACAGTGAGAAAGAGAGAGGTATGGAGATAGGTTCTTATACTCATGCCTGACCCTCTTTTTCTTGCTTTCTTTCTTTTCAAGGCTTGTTAGATAGAGTAAAGAGCAAAACTGAGGAAAAGTTGATAGGCCAAAAGCACGAAGGGGGTCTGTGGGTGTCACCTGAACTCTACTGTTCCTTTGAATAGAGTGAGTGAGATGTTCATGGAGCCAAAAACAAGCTATAGGGGGCTATAGTTAAAATTTTTTAATCATCTTGGGATTTTCAAGCCCTTGTATATATAAGAGATCTGTTATTATGGAGTCTGCAAACCTCCATCAGCTTCAAGACCAACTTGTTGGGTCTTCTTCTTCTTCTTCATCTTCGTCTTCTGCTTCTTTAACTACGGCTCCATCTAGCTACAGAGTTGCAAACTCTCAGGGTTGGACTCAAAGCATCACTTTGTGAGTTCTCTTTCTCCCCCCCTCTCTCTCTCTTGCTTAGAGCTTCGAAGTTGTTGTAAAGAATGTTTTGGCTGTTACAGTTAGGACTACTGCCATGACCATCAGCTACTGTAGGATATTCTTTTTCTCTTTTTTTTTTCTCTCTTTATTGATTTGATGTTACATCAATCACAAATTGCCCCAGAATTGAATACCCCATGTAGCTAGGTTTTGATTCTTTACCTTTCCATATTGGCTTTTTTTTCTTCCCCCATTGGAGATTGGACTGTTAGTAAGCTAGCTCCGTTGCTTTTCCAAGGTGATGAAAGACTACTTTTCTATATCAGTTTTAAACTTTCTAGTTTTGCTAGGGAAGTTTTTTTTTCCCTTCATATCACCTCTCTTCATGCAGGAATGCTGATAACTTCAGTCCAAACTATAATGGGATTATCTTAAATCCAAGGCACAGGAATGAGAATCTGATTCCTCCAGTCAACAGTTCTATTATCCAAGACTCGAGCTTTCACTGGAATAACAATGGAGGAAGCTTCAGCAACCCTTACATACAACTTCCAAAACTTCAAGGAGAGCTCTCAGTTTTCCCAAAATTCACTGATCTGTTAGTTGAAAGTCCTTCCAGTACTGTGGAGGATCCACATCTTTCGACTGCAAGCTACGTGAAGAACGAACAGAAAGATCTGAACGATCTTAGCGAGAAGCTCTTGCTCAAGACTATCTCATCTGGTTTTCCCATCAATGGCCATCAGAATTCCTCCATATATGGAAGTAGTGGTAGAGGACAGTTTAGTCAGATACATCCCAGCATAAATATTTCAAGCTTGAATCAATCGTCTTCCTCAATCTCAGGGTCATTCGACATGAACTTACAGGCTTCAGATCTCTTAAGCTCTACTAGGTCTAGCGGGAGTTTTGGTCAACCTTCTTCTACTGACATTCTTGGCATGTACAAGGACACCTTCGGTTTCAGTGTTGATCAAATGCCACAATCAAGTCAAATATCCACATATAACCCTAGTAAAGTGAGTTCATGCTCTTTAATTCTTCTTTCTCTTCCTCTTTGATATAGCCATTGTTGTCACCTTGAACTCAATGGCCTCAAGAACATTTACCACAAAACACTCCATCTTCCTCTTCCTGCTACAATTTGTGATTCAAAAACTCAAAAGATAAGCAAAAGATACAGTGAAAAACACTTGAAAGTCGAAACCCTTTATAAGTTTTAAGGGCCTATGCCAAGAAAAAGAGAAAAGATACCCATCAGCTTTAAACATTGCATAAATGAATCCTCTTTATCAGAAGAATCAGTCTTTATTTATTTTTTTTTTCTCTCTTTAGAATATAACTTTATGGTGATGATGATGATCACTCCTAAAAAAAACCCAAAACCCTTTCTAACTTTCACTGTTTTTTGTTGTAAAGATGATCTCCTCCTTCAACAACACTGATCAATCAAAGAGGCCCAACACCAACTTGATGGAGTCGACGAAGGCAACCCAAGCTGCACCACCCAAGAAGTCGCGATTGGATTCACGCGCCACCTTTCCACCATTTAAGGTATGAAAAAAGTATTTGGACTTTCCTTAGGTGATAATGTGATATGATTCTAAGCACTTGGCACTGTACCTTTAAATTTTAAAACGCTACTTAAGTTTTTGATGGATGTTTAGGGTTTAAGGGGTATATCTAATTATAAACTATAAGTTTAGGATTACTTTGATGAAGAATGAAGTTTAGAGTGGTAAGTGTATGATTTAAAAAAAAAACTTGAAGGACTAAATTGAGTTTTTCCCTTAACTATTTTTTTCTTATATGATAATGCATGATTAATTACTTATTAATCATACTTATAATTTTTATGCAATGTTGCAATTAAACAGGTAAGGAAAGAAAAGCTAGGAGATAGAATTGCAGCTTTGCAGCAACTGGTTGCACCCTTTGGCAAGGTAATTTTGCTTCTAGTTAATTTTTTTTAATCATTATCACCATTTATTAATTATCGATCAGTAATTCACGATCTTAGAATTATATTTTTATCCTGACTTGATTTGAAATTATAAAATTAAATTTAAATTGATCAAAATTTGAACCAAGTTTAAATTTGAAATTTCAATCTTACTCAATTTGCAATACTCAATTAGGACTAATTAGTGGGATTAATGAAAAAAATGTAATTTTAATGCTTAATTCATTCATTGCCAATCTTATGCCATCCACAAACAAATGTTAATAGGGTAATAGGTTAAAGAGACAAGTAATTCTCTTTAACCAAAGTCTTGAGTTCGAGTCTTAGGAATGAATATTCGTCTTAAAAACTCTTCAGGGAGAGTTTTGTCGCCCGAAAAAGTTATACTCGGCTCAAATTTGGATTAGTTGGTTGTCCATGTGGCCCCGAATATTGGGTTGTTTAATAAAAAAAGAGAGAGAGAGGAGTAATTCTAGTCAAGGGAATATTTTTCCAATGTTTTAAAAACAAAATCGGCTCAATAGGATTAATAGTGAAAATCTTGAACTGAGGAACTTTTTGATTTAATTTTCATTTTTTTTATTTGATTTAGTTTAATAATTTAATTTAATAACAATCTCTTTTTTAAATTACATTTTAAAATTTTCAATAAGTAAGGATAATCTTTTTCAATCATTTTTTAAATTCTTCAATTTTATGCAATTTTTAACTAATGTTATGATGATTTAATACTAGTTGACTATTTTAAACTTTAAATTTTCCGTCTTATCGGTTTAACCTTTGGCCGGATCTTAAAAACATTGTATTTTTTAAACTAAGTGGTAAGATCATCAAACTTGAAAAACGAGAGAAAGCTAATTAATTACAGAACCCTAGAGAATATATGTTTCTTATGATTCTGATTAAACTAAGAAAAATATTGTGTTGGGTTCTGCTATCTTTTTAATTTGACGTGAACATTTTTGCATGTTTGGTGGGAATAACTTCAGACAGACACAGCATCCGTACTAATGGAGGCTATTGGGTACATCAAATTCCTTCAAAACCAGGTCGAGGTACTTTCACTTTCCCACCATTCTTCTTTGTTTACCATTTTCAATGACCTTTATATACTTTTCATGTTACGGTCTGACATTGTAGTACTGCTAAGTTACATAAAATTACCTAACTGCACAAGTAAGGCATTTTGAAATGTAAATTTTAGGATTTAGAAGTTAATTGCTGATGGTTGTTGTCACTTGGTCTGTTTGACTTATCTGTGCAGACACTGAGCGTACCTTACATGAAGTCATCTCGCAACAAGATCAGTAGAGCTAGGCAAGGGGTAAGAAATTGATTGCTAATTTTCAAGCATTTAGAAACATTAATCAAGGATTGAAAGTTGAAACAAAGACTGCACACCTTCGATGGCCGAAACAGCTCATTGACATAATCGTTGGACATTTTCGATGAAAAAAACAGCCTGTTGGTATAATCGCTGGACACTTTTGGTGGATGAAACAGACCGTTGGCACGGTCACTAGATGCTTATTACACAATTATAATGAGAAAAACTCATTAAACTACAATATTGCAATGGTAATATTAACAATTATCCACTAATTTCAGGGGGAGACTGGAAATGAAGAGACGAAGAGAGACTTGAGAAGCCGAGGGCTGTGTCTGGTGCCATTGTCTTGCATGTCTTACGTAACCAGCGACGTCGGAGGCGGTGGAGGCATGTGGCCGCCGCCTAATTTTGGCAGCGGAGCTTATGAATAAAACTTATGATGTACTACTTATTGTTTACTTGAAGGGAGCATTGCGTTGAACTCCCGGATGAGATAAAATCTCCAGATTTTGAACACAGGAAAGACAACATGAGCATGTAAAGTACTAGACTGTCCAGTCCAGGGATGCGTTTTGGTGGAGCAAATTTGGTCATCTTGAGATGAGATTAAAAAAAGGGTGGCAAGGTGGACCACATTTGATCCACTAACCAAGTCATGGTACTACCACAACCTCATGTAATTTCTTCAAGGAATTCCCATAATTTTAACATTATTAATGTTTTTTTTTACGGTGCAATCGAAGAATCATACGCGTGCCAAGATAACAATTTACTATTAGTCAAAACATTAACCAACATTCTTAGTTTATGTAAGGATTAATTCTCTTTGGTGCAAACCTTTTAATAAATTTGATAATTGATATGCTCGACTTTAATAACGGTTGAGCTACGGGTTTAGGTTTAATTTTTAAAAGTTTAAAAAATATTATTTTACTCAAAATGTTATATATATTATTTTATTTAAAAATTTTAAATTTTAGATTGAATCGGATTGAAAAACTCAATTCCAGCTCAAAATTTTAAAAATAAAAAAGTTTAAATTCGGCACAATCCTATCAACTCAGCCCGATCCTGTTAATTTTACTTTGAACAAAGTTGAATCTAGGGATGGCAATGGAGCAGGTATGGGGCGGGTATGTCATCCCCCGTACCTGCCCCATGAACCTGCCCCCATCCTCATACCCGCCCCCATCCCTGTAGAAAATTTTTTTGGCACCCTCATCGGGTACCCGTTTACCCGCCTTTTTTTTAAATAAGCTTATTTAATATGAATGTATATTATATATATATATATATATATATATATATTTAATATATATATATTTAATATATACATTCATATTTAAGCTTTTATATATATATATATACTCAAAAAATTCCCTACTTGAGTTTAGGCCCAAACTTTATGTCCAACTGAATGAGGCACTATCAGCCCTTTTTTCATTGTCATAGGCAGCAATCGTCATGCCCGATGAGGTGAGACTTGACTCTCGGATGTCCCAGATATCGGAACGTGGAACATGGGCAGAGATTCAACCCCAGTCTTGATCAGGGAGGGGGGAAGAGCAAAGCGAGAGAATGCCACATTTTACACTTAGTTTAGGCAACTCATTCCCAGATGCTAGTGGTTCCATTTCTGCTAATCGAGGAATGCGAGCAGCCAACTATGATAGCTGTCAATAGCTCTCCGATGGGCCTAGATGCCCAATCAGGATATGCCTGAGCTTGAAGCCTGGAACTCACTTTTAGCTTATCCATCAGCAGACGGGTAGCGCACACTTCTTGTTGGTTAACTCCTATTTGAGTGTTTTGTCCCCACCTTATATATATATATATAACGGGTATATAAGTATGCATATATATATATAATGACAAAATTGTAATTACTATATAACGGGTAAAAGGGTATGGGGGTGGTATCTCCATACCTGCCTCATACTCGACGGATATTTTTGTTAACCCCCCATATCCGCCCTACGGGTAAAAATTTGCTCCTCATACCCGCCTTCGTTCGGGTAATTTTATCGGATACTTATTAGATTCGGGTACAATTGTCATCCCTAATTGAATCGGTCCAAATATGACCAGACAGATATTTACCAACCTAATCATGAATCACTAGTATTGGTAGTGGCCATTTTCTGATCAGGCCTTATCAATACGATTCAAAACTTAATGGTAGGCTAAAAGCGCAAAAGGCCGTACAGCTTAAGAGGCCAATCATCGTTAAAGTTGGTCTTGGTTTAGGCTCAATTTGAAATCTTGGCGATATCTAAAGTTCTTGGTTTGAGCCCATGTCTGAGTTTAATTGAACTTAGTTAATCTCCTTAATTAGGTTCAAAGATATATTTTTAATTTTAAAAATAAAAAATAAGATTGTTTTTTGGAAAATTTCATATTTTGAACTTTAGCCTAATTCCGATTAACTTGGGCCAGGGTTGTTTACTTCGGTCAGCTTATAAATCAGCCTATTGAAAAGACCTAAATTTGAACTTATGGACCGACCCATTATTATCCTTAATTTAATAAGCTTTTATCAAAATTTTTAATATAAATTTTTTGTAATTAATTATTAAACGCATGATAATTCGTAATTAATTCTTTTGAGTTTATCAAAAATATTTTTTCTAGTAATTAAGAATAAGGTTGCATATTTTTAAACTTTCCTAAAATTTGAATCTTAACGAAATTTTTTCATAAACGAAACGTTATTGTTGTTATGACAAATTGTGAGGTTATTCTAACATGTATTTTAATATTTTTAATACCACAATAATATATTATACAATATATATTAAAATAAATTTAAAAATTTAAAAAAATCTATTTTTTTCCATTATATTGTAAGTTTTGTACATGGATTATATTTTTGGAAGCTTACTGTGTGTGAAGATATTTTTATGTAAAAATCGTGAAATCGGATATTTTTCTATTTTCTGGGAGGGCTACGGGCTACCTTATCCGGAATCATTCTCTCACGATCACTGTACACGTGGCAGACAGTTCGGTGTCTTTGATATTTTCGAAAGCCGGCGGCCACATGACTCCGTCGTGTAACCGCTGATGACGTAACGCCGCGTATGGGTTTGAGTTCGAGCCGACGTGAAACCGCTTTCTTCGTGAAAAGACGTTATACCCCTTGGCCCAGTGGCTTTATGACAATTGTTGCTTTTGTTTTATTAATACATGACAAGTGAATAAATGTGTACAAGCTATAATTAATAAGGCATTGTTTATATTAAAGTCAACAATGGAGTAACATTTAAAATAAAATGTCAATGATGAGCTTTTTTTATAATAAAAAATTAATTATTATGTATATTAAATACATTAATAAATATGACAATTAAAAATAAGTCATATAAATAAATTATTTAGAAATAAAGACTCCTAAAATTAAAGAATAATAACTTATTATTTTTTAGTTACTCTTATTAAAATATTTAATTTTTTATATTTCAAATTTGTTGTTGATTAGTGTATATCAAATTTCTTTTTCTTTTTCTTGTGGGTCAATCGGAAGCAATCTCTCTATTAGCTAGAGATAATGTTGCTTACTATTGGACTTCTTTAAACTTAACTTGTTAGCAAGATTATACTGGTTGTTGTTGTTGTTGTTGTTTGTTTATAAAGATTATCCACACCAAAAAAATATGGTTTAATGTCAATAAATATTTTAAATTAAAAATTATTAAAATTACCATATAAGATTAGGTTGTTTCAAGAAACTTCAAATTTTTTTAAAAATAAAAATTTAATATACTTGTATTTTGACTTTCACCATTCTAAATATCTAATTGTATTATATTACAAACTAGTAGATAAGGAATTTAATTATAATCTTCATTTGATCAACTATTGGAAAATTAAGACATTAAAAAAAACACAATATGTCTATATTTATATAAAATATGTTTATATTTACATTTATATTCCTTTTTAATTTAAAATTTAATATAATTAATAAAAAATTTTAATTTTATCCTAAATTTAGTTGTACTTTCACCATTCCAAGTTTGTAATTATTTCTTATTGTAAACTAATAGATAAGGAATTTAATTCTAATCTTCATTTGAACAATATTTGGAAAATGAAATACATTAAAAAAATAACAATAGGTTTTAAATCAATATTTTAAAAATTGGATCGAAAGTTAATTCGATAAGATAAGATGTTTAAGGTTTAAAAGATTTAATCGGTATTAAATAAAATTTAAAAATTTGAAATATTGTTGAAAAAGATTGTAGAATTTGAAATTTAATTGAAAGACGGATCGGTAAATAAAAATTAATTGATTTATTTTAAACTATCATAATTTACTAATTTATACAAATTGACTAATTAATTAATTAAAAACAAAATTATTAAAATGAATTAAGGTAAAAATTAAAAACAAAACAAAAAAAACGATTTAAGAGGGTTTTTAAATCATTCTTAAAAAATGGATAAACTTCACAAAAACAAATTGAATCAACTGACGTGAGCAAGGTCATGAGTGTAATTTCCCACGATCAATACTGGATAAAGTACACGTCTCACTCTCACTTCCGTTCTAGCTTCGTCTCGCCGTCTCTCATCTCCTTCCTCGTTTCTCATTTGCTTCTGATCACTCCTTCACAGTTCTTAGGTTTGTTTACGATCACCTAATTACAGATCTTAAAGGCTGAGGAGAGAGAGCTTCTTTGAGGAGGTCTTAGGTGCGAGCTTGGTTCTTCGGTTTTCGTTTTTTGTTTGCGATCACATCACACTCTTTACTGGCACCGAAGGAATCGATTTTGTTTAGGGATTGACTTTCTTGATGATGATTAAATCTTTAAATCTAGAACGGAATTTATAATTTTTGTTTTCCATTATCCAAAAAAAAAAGATGAAAGATTGGTTTTCGTTTCTAAATTGTGACGTTAAGACGGTGATCTTTTAAGAACCTAATTTCGCCCACTGTTCTGCAGTATAGAAGTCTTTGTGTGTTTTTTTTAATAAAGATTTGTTTTTGATAATTGATTTCGAGGCCGAATGGTGACATTGGGAAAATCTGCGGTCGTTTATGTGTTGCGACGATTTGTGTAGGTTTTGGTGAGAAGGTAAAATGGCGTCGCTGCAAGGACCAGTTTTTTGCTCTGCTGTTCGAGCAAAGAAAGTTGGGGGTTACAGTCTGCCTGTGAATGGTCGCTTTGTGAACAACGCTAGGCTTCTTAGAAGTGAGTTGTCGGGATTCAAGGGGATTGCTGGTTACAAGACCAAAGTGGG
>JANZLX010000006.1:2092995-2105444 GCA_025531955.1 Erythroxylum orinocense
AATTCCTTTAACTCCTGGTTGGTGGCAATGCAGTACTGGTATGGTCTTGTGGACAATCTAGGGAGCAACTTAAATAGTACTTTATCTTTAAACAGTTTTAAGAGGGCAATTGCTGAAGAGGTTTTTATGTGGTTGGATATGAAGCATAGGCATAGCGTTGTTATGAGTGAAAACTGAGTCTAAAACACAATGCTTATTGGTTTTCTGATATGTGGAACCATATCTCCTATGATCCTTGTAGGTACCAATTCAAGTCAACAAGTACCTCGCATACAATGATGGGATGAAAGTTATTGAATCTGGAAAGACAACACAGTCTCTTGCTTCAGATGGTTTACTGTTCACTGAACTAGATAGGTTAGTCTTCAAATCTAATATTCGCTCTCCTCCTTCCTCCCATCACCCAAAACACAACAAAAGAAAAGAGGAAGTATCTTCTCTGTGTTCTGTTAATGACTCTGTAGAAGAGCAATTGATTTGTTGCTGGGGAGATCAACAACTTGTTTAAAATATGACCATCAAATCCTTGGACTACTTTAATAGTTGTCCAGCGAAGTTGGCTTTGGTTGTAGTTCAGTTTTGAGAGATTAAACGTTGTAACTAGATGTAAATGATTTCAGGCCCTCCAGTCAGCCTTGTCTTGATACCAAAGAGTTCAATCTTATACGCAACATGCTGATAGCTGCTGTTGAGGAACGGTATAATGATGCCGGTATGTACATATAAGATCCGTTTTTTCTTTCAAGGAACATTTGGATCTATGAAGACATTTTCACTGAATCTGGAACTAGCTTTTATTACTCACCTGAACGTCTTGACAAATTGTTCTCATCATACTGTAACACCAACTTGTCGAATATCGATGTGTGAGGAAGAAGGTTTGAATAATTTAATCGAAATAAATGTTACTATTGAATTCTGAAGTTACCATCTCCTCTTGCTTTGTTCATTCATATTCGATACATTAACTTTTTTGCATTTTTGCAATTATCTTGCTTCTGTGCAGCTCAATGGAGGGACAAACTTGGGCAATTTCGGGCTAAAAGGAATCTGAAAAAGTACACGTAACGGGTGGGGAAGTGTTGATGCCTGCAATTCATCGTCGATTTTCTTACACGATTGAAAATTGAAAGTAACTCAGCCATTTGTTCTAGTAGGTTTTGAAACGTGTATATAGAAACCATTGTTCAAGCTGATGAAATCGGACGCACGCCGCCCTTAAAACAGTCAGTATCCTTACCACCCTAAATATATAAGGAGGTCTGTGAATATATATTTGTACATATGAACTTTCCTAATGTAAATTTCTTGCTAAACTAAGCTAGTTGAAGTCTGCATATGATTACATCATGTGTACTGGAATTAGAATCTACTTACTATTTAGTCTCCGGGGGTTTTCCTGTTACCAGAAGCTCTTCCTGTCCTATGTTGTCTTCTGCCAAAACAGTTGTTTTGGTGAGATTGTAAGAGAATAACTTTAGGAAAAAGGAAAAGAAAAAGGAAAGGAACTAAGAAAACGATAGAAAAAGATGTGTTGATTATTGTTTGTGAAAATGATAAACAAACAAGAGGTGTTTGGAAAATCTAGTGGAATCTGATTCCGATTTTGATCTGATCTTAGCTTTTTAAGCGAATTTTCAACCCTGCAAAGCTATACACATTGTCAATATTTCCAAGTTCTAGAAAGTCTCTAATCACTGGTGGAAAGTACTCAGAATCTGGAAAATTTCACAAGCCACCCACCCCCTCTTCTTTAGATATGAAAATGGCTGGCCCAGCTGGCCTGAGTTGAGGTTCTAGTCTGTCCAGGTCGAGTTTGACCAAATCGTTTAAATGATATTATTTTATTTAGGTCAATCAGTCAACTCTAACTTCCAAATTAAATAAAAAAATCAGTTCAAAAGTTAAATTGGTAAAATAAAAGGTTTAAAATTTAAAAGGTTCAATATATTAAAAAATTTGAAATTGATTGAAAGAGATTAATTCTTATTTTTTAAGAATTTGAAGTATAATTAAAAATAAATTATTAAATAAAAATTAATTGATTTATTTCAGTTTATAACAATTAATTAATTAACAAAATTTGACTGTGTAATTAACTAAATGATGCGGTGAATTCGTGGCTTTTTCATGATGTTATTGGTGTTACTTATGTTCGTTAGTTAGAGGTTTCTTTTCGAGCTTCGCCCGCTTTACCGGGGAAAAAAAAAGATTTTTAAGGTTGAACTAGTTGAGTTTTTTTTAATCTTGTTTAAAATATTAATTGTAACTTGGATTACAACTTACAACCTAAAAAAAATTGAAAAAAATTATAAATAAATTAGATAATTTAAAAATCTAAGAAAAATAAAAAAAACCATATATTCTATTCTATGGTGTCTATTAAATAACAACAGAACTAACCGCCGAAACAGAAACCCGGCGAATCTCCCGCCACAGCCACTGGCGTAACGGTTGGTTCATCCACGTGGCAAGTTGGACCCACCTAACCCACAATATATATAGACCACACCACCACCTGTCTCCGACCTCTGCTCTTCTCTCTGTTAAATAACTGCTTCAGTTTCATTTCATTTTTTTTTTTGTTTACATCTGGAGCAGTGAGTACGTAGTAACCTAATTACGCACTACTACTCCATGAGGAAGATCCAAATTTCCAGGGATTTTACTTGGAATTAAAGCGATTTAATTTTGCAGTTTTTGGATCTTCCAATGGCTGCTTCTCGATCTACGCGGTTCTGGTTCTCTCTTCTTTTTTAGCTTTCTTTTGCGTGATCTATTCGGTCCTTGATCGGTTTCTACCACCGACATGTCGAATCCTTTGGATCTCTTTGGGAAGCCTTGTGAGTGTTCTTTTTAATTATGTTTTCATTTATTATTGACGACGATGTTGTTGCTGTTATTGGCTATGTATATTTGTTCCCCAATTTTTTTGGCCTTCTAATTTAGCTGTTAATTTACGGAAGTTTATAACTTGTTTCGGATGGTTTAATTTCATGTTAGTGAAGTTTTGTGCTGATTGGGAAGGGGTAATCTTGGTGTTTTTTTTTCTTTTTTGGTTTTTTGTTGTTGGCCTGGCATTTCAGTAAAAAATAGGGTTGTTTGATGTTTTGTAGGTTTTGATGGGTCTTCTGGAAATGATGAGAGAACTGAGAGAAGAGAACGGAGGTCTGATTTCGAGAACTCGGAGGAGGATAGGAGGACTAGAATTGCGAATTTGAAGAAGAAGGCGATGAAAGCTTCTAATAAGTTCCGACGTTCACTGAAGAAAAACAGCAAGAAGCGAAATGGTAGTGATCTGGGGACTTCTGCTACTGCTGCTGCTGCAATTGAGGATGTTCGGGATGTTGAGGAGATGCGGCTTGTTGATGCTTTTAGACAGACTTTGATTGCAGATGACTTGCTTCCTTCCAGGCATAATGATTATCACATGTTGTTGAGGTGATATTCTGATTCTTTACCTTTTAACATGTTACAGTTTTCTTTCCTGTTGTTCAAAATACTTTGTTTTCAAGTAGTTATCAATTACATAATTGATCAATTGGACGTTATGAAAGTTGTTGCTTTTATTTGCCCACAAGGACAAGCTAAATGATAGGTTATGGCTGGTCCAGCCTAATTAGTGTTCTTCACTGCCTCACCTTCATACTTGAGACTTTTCTTGTAAAAATTTTTATAGATTTTTGAAAGCAAGGAAGTTTGACATTGAGAAAGCAAAGCAGATGTGGGCCAGTATGCTTCAGTGGAGAAAAGAATTCGGTGCAGACACAATTATGGAGGTAACATTGTATTAAGACTTATTTTAACTCAATCTTTTCCCTTTTGACTATGCATTTCTTGTTTAGCTTCTCTTTTACTGATTTTGCTATAGAATAGTCCATGTTTCTGCCCCTCTTTATTACTATTGTTTCTTATCGGATGGCCATCAATTGAGATTCTCTAACTTTGCAAGATGATACTTATTTTTGTTTCAGGATTTTGAGTTCAGTGAATTGGATGAAGTTTTAAAGTACTACCCTCAGGCATATCATGGAGTAGATAAGGATGGGAGACCTGTCTACATCGAAAGACTGGGAAAAGTTGATCCCAGCAAACTCTTGCAAGTTACCACTATGGATAGATATATTAGATATCATGTACAGGAGTTTGAAAAATGTTTTGCAGTTAAGTTTCCAGCTTGCTCTATTGCAGCGAAGAGACATATAGATTCGTGCACAACTATTTTGGATGTGCAAGGCGTGGTGTGTATCTTGTTGTTCATAATTGATATTCTACTTAAAACACCATTTTATCTTAGTCCATCTCTTAGATCCTTAATATCTGTTTGAATCCTGCTTTTAGGGTTTAAAGAACTTAACCAAGTCTGCACGAGAACTTATCATGCAGCTGCAGAAAATTGATGGTGACAACTATCCTGAGGTATAAATTCCTTCAGATTCTGTTGCTTAATAGGACTCAAAATTCAATTACAAGTGCTATATATCACAGTTTCTAAGATAAATTCTGCAGACACTGTGCCGCATGCTCATTGTAAATGCCGGTCCAGCTTTTAAACTGCTTTGGAATACAGTGAAATCATTTCTCGATGCTGAAACAGCATCCAAAATTCACGTGAGTATTACTTATCTAACCTCTTGTCTGTTCTATTTATTCTTTTTTAAAAATAAGTGCACAATAATGGATAGGGTTTTGAATCGTACTGCAGGTCCTTGGTAATAAGTTTCAGAATAAATTGCTGGAAATAATTGATGCCAGGTACTGCCAAAGCATATGATATTACAAATTCTGGTTCTTCTTCCAATTAGACCTCTATTTGTGACAGATAAGTTGTGGAATGATTTCAGTGAATTGCCTGAATTTCTCGGTGGTAGCTGTACTTGTGCTGATCAGGGAGGTTGCATGAGATCCGACAAGGGGCCATGGAAAGATCCTAACATTTTAAAGGTTTGGCACTATTTGTTAGATTTGATTTATGATATGTCTTTCATTCCCATTTTCATAATTAACTCCTTGATAAGATTCTTAGGTTTTATAGTTGTCTATGTGGATGCAGATGGTTCATAGTGGTGAAGGGTTCTACTCTAGGCAAATAGTAACAATTTCCAACTCTGACGGCAGGATAATTGCTTGTGATAAGCCACGTTATGCAACGGTACATTCAAGTAGAATGTTTCATTTCCTAATCGTAGTTACTGTCTTCTTTCATTTCCAAATCATAGTTACTGTCTTCTAATATATTAACTACACCATATGTCCACTCTGAAGTTGTTGATATCTTCTTTCAAGTCAGATGAAAACCAGTGATGCTTCTACTGGAGAATCAGGATCAGAAGTGGAAGATATTGGATCTCCCAATCCAACTAAAAACAATTTGCTTCCAAGATTGACTCCTGTCACTGAAGAAGTAAGCGCCTTTTACCGTTGATCTTGATGAATTTTATGATTTCTGCTTGTATTTGATTTTCTTCTGCTTCGATGAGTTCATCATAAGTTGAGCGGAAGTCATCAACATTTCTGCAGATAAAGAAACTGGTATTTTCCACAGTCCAGGTCAACTGGCCTTTGTGCAGTTCCTTAGTTGTACAAGGAACAGACAAAGGCAAGGGGTTCCATTTTCTATCTTGCTCTATTTAGAGCGAGAAGAACAAAAATCATTTCTTTCCATGTCTTCCATCTTGAATTTTTAACTCCAACGATCTTAGCCTGTAATAGGGATTTAATGTGCCTATCAATTTATACCACTCGGATTTTAAATTTACGGGTAAAGTTTAGTATGAATTAGCCGCATCAGCAAAACTTGAATGTGTTGCACTACCTTAGAGAAGCAGTGACTGCATGAAAACGCAAGCTCCTACATATTATTGACATCTTTAGATAAATTGACAGGGGAAAGTGGTTGGTAAGGCACTTCTTGGTGGTCAATTCTCTGAGTATGATGAATATATACCCATAATTGATAAGACGGTGGACGAAGGATGGAAGAAACGTGTTCCCTCTGAAGACCGAGATGCTTCTACAGGTTAGAGATATTAATTTTAGTCTTTACAACCTCTTGTTAAATAACTATCAAGTTTATGATATTTGGAAACGCTATACACTGTCAATTAGTCATGTACTTGATAAGCCTTATTTTACAAAGGACTTGGATACTTAGTAAGAAGATCTATTGCAGGGACATCTTCGCTGCCAAGCGTAGAAAAATCTTCAGAGAAGATTCCTGGTCGCATTTGGTCGATGCTTGTGGGCTTCTTCATAACCCTCCTTGCTTTTATCCACTCATTGGCATTTTTGGTGCCTAAGAAGATATCTATCTCTAATTCAGCACACAACGCTAGTGCCTTACCTTCTGAATTTGTGCTAAAGGAAGAGCTAAGGGGCTCTTCTCCTGTTGGGCTTACAGAAGTGGATGTGCTCCCTTCCGTATTTAGAAGGATGGGTGAGCTTGAAGAGAAGGTTAATATGCTACAGACCAAGCCTTTCAAAATGCCATGTGAAAAAGAAGAGCTACTCAACGCTGCTCTTTGTCGTGTGGATGCGTTAGAAGCAGAACTGATTGCTACAAAAAAGGTGACTACATATATTCTTATACTTTCTTTCTATAGGTAAAATTTTACCATTTTTGTGTTTTCATTTACTTTGAGAACAGGTTTTGTTAAGTTGTAGAGATGGCCAAAAGGGCATAGCCCAGTCTGAGGCATAACCCAGTCTGAAATCAAGAAGTTTTGATTCAGTTTCTAGTCAGACTTAACTTGAGACTTATTGACTAAAACAATGTCGTTTTGATAAGTTATGCTAAAATGACTTAGTTTTAGCCTCGACCTAATTGAGCTTTGGACTTTGCACGTCTGACTGATCGCTTGCATCCTCGTAAAGTGCATGACTGAACATATAACCTATGGATGTGCATCTTCAAAGAAGTTACTTTTGCCTAATGTGTTCTAAAAAGACGTGGAAGTTCTCTTCTATTTTGCACTTCCAATTCATTTTACTTGCAATCTCTCAATACGTTTCTTGATTTCTATCAACCAACTTAAACCTTGCTCTTTTGCAGGCTCTGCATGATGCTTTAATCAA
Source organism: Erythroxylum orinocense (assembly GCA_025531955.1). Lineage (NCBI taxonomy): Eukaryota > Viridiplantae > Streptophyta > Magnoliopsida > Malpighiales > Erythroxylaceae > Erythroxylum > Erythroxylum orinocense. The sequence goes on from JANZLX010000006.1 coordinate 2,100,070, forward strand.
GCAAGATGAGCGACTTGCGTACATAGATAGACAAGAAGAGGCCAGATTGCGGGTAAGTTGAAGATTACATTCTTTCGATGCCACTTTGAACCTGACTGAAGTAGATCTCTGTTGAGTCACTAAACCAAATGACTTTTCTTTATGATTTGCTGCAGAAAAAGAAGTTTTGTTGGTGAAGAGAGGATATCTGTACAGGAGGAATTTGATACGTTTTCAGTCACGTTGATACCATTTCGTTATGAGGTTAATGTATAGACCAGAACTCCTGTTACATGTACATTGGAAGTCGAATCTAATAAAATAACTCGAGAATTACTTGTATATGGCAACCTAGCACTCATGACTCTGATGATACATAGATGAAAACTATGACTGATAATGAACAGAATATATATGATGTATTGTTGTGTAGTGGAATGCTTGGTCTGAGATTCCAAAGCACTGAAATTAGAGTTACACAAACGCTGGAAGTAAATGAAATAATTTTGAATTAATTGAATTTGAGTTTAAATTTAGAAATTTTCAGGTTTTCAGCTTAAGAGGCTCGTTCCTGTGCAGAAACTTTAATGAACAATACAAGATGCTGATTTTTATCAAAACTTTTTTGTGGAACTCGCATAAACACAACAAGGGTTAAACAGAGAAGGAAACACAGTAGCCGCGATTACTCTTTAAACGTTTGATTGAGAAAAACGGTCATTATTGCAGTTCGAGAGCACCAACAAAAGTCCACCTGAATTATGCATTTAAAGAGGAATGTGGCAAAACCCAATGAAAAAGGAATGAGGCAGACAGGGTAGTATAAAGCAAAAAAGACAAACATGTAATATAGTAACTAATTTTGAAGATTAGAAGTCATATACGGAGGCAAATTCCATTTCTATAGTTATTGACGTGAGATGAATCCCATTCGTAGAGTTGTTGACGTATTCCATAACAATAAAATAGAGAATGGGATGTCTATAGCAACCAACTAGACTCTTTGCACCTAAACCCGTAATTGAAAATATCACAATGGCAACTGAGGACTCAACTCCGTTGGTTATCAAAAAGACAAACGGGAAACTAAATAAATGTGTGATTTTCATAAGTTAAAAAGGAAAAGTTAGGAGGCCAAAGGTAAGCACTCTAGATCCACATTCACAACCAATGTCTATGATTAGTGCAAAAGGCTCTGGTTTCATTTTGCCCACTTGACAAAAAAATTCAGCAATGGAAGCATCTTCCATAATATTATTCTTCACATTCTTCTGCTTACTTCATAGATCTCCATGCTCGGAGTGTTTCAGTTCCCATGTTCCATTTTTACTGTTGAAGTGTAGTAACTCAAGATTCTTTTATCCAATTCATAGTAGTCTTCCATCTTCCTTAATGGTTTCAAATCCAAGTCAATGAAGTTCACCTATGTAGTTGAAAGACAGATCAGTATCCAAAAACAAAAGGGCCATCATTTTGGGAGAACTAAATAAGCAATCACCTATGTACCATCTCATCCATGAGGAACATCGTACTTTAAACTAATCATGCTGTGATTCAGAGATGAATATTACCTTGAGCATTAGTGACTATAACAAAAAAGTAGTACTACCAACTGCATAATTAAAATCAAAATGTACATAACAAAATGATATTTCCAAGGACAATTACCATTTCCAGAATGGTTCACTTACAGATAACTATTCTCAATACTCCAGCATCCTTCATCCCAAGTGTGTGTGTGTGTGTGAGAGAGAGAGAGAGACTTATGATGACTTTAAGCCTCATTGGCAAATTAGAAACATTAAAAACCAGCCACACGAATTAACCATAAAATCATGAATGGATATGAGAGAAGCTATTTACCTTATAATCAAAATTTTGATCCGTTGATTGTAAGTAAACACTACTTTGCACAGATCCCAAGTCATCTTCCCTTGGTCTAAAAGTAATCATTAGACTACAGTCCTTTGCAGTAGCAGCTATAAAAAAATTCTTCAAAATCTTCAAGTTCTCATCCATAGGAATAGAATGCAGAAAGGCATATTCATGTGTCACTCTTGCTGCATCAAATTCTTTGCATACAACACAAGGCTGGCATACTAAATTATAATATGCATGAATTGCCCCTTCAATGTCCAGTGTATCAAGTTTTTGAACTTCAAGAAGTTGATTCAACACTCCAGAACTATACACAGTCTCAGCAACAAGCTCTATGAAACTTGAGGTCCGCAAACCCTTCTCTGACCTAATGACGCCCTCTAGTACATCTTCAAAAGCTTCTTCAGTGGCAGTATCAGTTTCCTTAGTGCCACCACCAAGTCCCCCAAGGACAAGAGAACCATTCAAGAACACACGGAAGTTGTTCTGAGGGGTGGTGTAAAGATCCTTGATGGCTTTAAGTATTCTTTCCTTAGAAGCAGAGAACAGATCCAACGGATTATACTTGCTTAACTCTGAAATCTGAAGATTAGCATGTTTTAGCCATAACAAAACACAACATATAATATTTGTTACTTAATATCAAGGCTTCATTAATGAGGGAGAAATGGTGAATACATCCTCTCTATATATCTCCAATTAAGTTTGCTCTGCACAATATGACAAATTTGCCATGAGATCAAACACCATCAGGACAATTACCACTTGTTGCTGCAACTTAAGGGCTTGATGCATTCTAAAACGTGCAGTGCTCCTCTTAATGGAATTTCCTTCAGCTATGAACTTTGATATAGGGAGAAATCCACATTTGGGCTAGTTGAAGAAACAAAATTTATATTGTCACTATGTGACTCATGGACACACAGAATGTGTCATCAGTCTGGCAAAGAAAAGCAACAAAAGAAAATCTATGAAAAATACCTTTATCTCAACAGATATGCAGGCTCCACCCTTGAGAACACCTAAGATGGAGACATGTACAACAAAATATCAGGATTCAAAAGTTGCACCACATTCAAATGGTCCACTTTCAATAAGCACTTGCACTAAAATTTTGCTTATAGCTAACAGAGACAAAACTTAGCTTCAGACTAAAGTTGGCATTTTTATTCTTCGTTCAACCAAAATAACACATCACATAAGTTGAGGTATTCACTATGCAGCTAGACGTACCACAATATATGCAAGAACATCAAAAGGCCACAAGTATAATTCTAGAAACTTTGAAGCAAATGTGTTACCATGAGGGAACACGGAATGATCGGACATGACAACCACAGAATCTCGCTTCAAGTCAACCTTGGAAGCATCAACTCTCCAACCAGGTCGCCAAGACATGACATTCTTTTCCACAGCCTCCAGAAAGTTCCTTGTTACTAGAACACGCGTCTGCCACAAGGCCCATGCACACCCAACTCAAAAACTCATATTAGAGCTCATTTTTAAACCAATTCAAGCCATACGCAGAAAGCAGCATACCCCAGAATCAACATATTTGGGACCCAACAAAGGGGTCATAACATGTTTGACATAAAGTTGCTCAGCTATTTCTCTGTTAGGTGAAGACACAACTTCCTCAGCATCTCTCCACAGTAGCTTTTCTTTTTCGGACAATTCCAAGTTCCTTTGAACTCCTCCTGACTTGCCATTCGAAGCCACTTTCTGTATTCTCATTACTTTCCCAATCTATATATAGAGTTGTTCACTTGAATGTTAGAATTTCATCATGAAACATAAAACCTATAGGAACTAAACAGAGGATTAATATAAGAGAGTGGAGGTACAAAGATTGGAGAAGATCCAGTATAGGCGAGCACAATGTTACAAGCCCCTTCCCCTCTGTATGTCCAATCAGCTGCGTCCTTCTCATCTAATTTGACCTCCATCTGATAAGCAAAGTTCAAAACAATCATGAAATTACAAGAAATGAAGAACAATAAAGAAAAAATAAAGCAAAGCAATACCTGAACAAGATCAAAATCGAAATGGTTTACAAGAAGAGCGACTTCAGTTTTCCATACCCCAGAGTTGCAAGCTTAGATTATTGAGTTTTAACCCACTACTAAAACAGACAACAGAGGATAACCTCATAAATACAGGTAGAAGACACCATACAACAGCGTCTAGCATGATAAATAAAGATAATGAGTTAGATTTTGTGAAAAGGAATATGAAAGCTAAGTGGTATTATAAAGATCCAATAACCACATATTCCCCAAGTTCACAAGCGAAAGGAACTCCAAAAGGATGGTTATAGCAAGGGACAGTTGAAGAAGAATTTGTAAATTAAAAAGAACACAAAATCACTTGTCTACTAAAATTAAGTTGCCCATCCTATGAAAAGGGGTTCCATTTGTAGGAGAGAAAGCAGGGATTGAACAGAACCCAAAAACAGAGACAGAAATGAATTAAAAGAAAGACAATAAATAAAAAGACAGATTATAATTTACAAGAGATTCAGGGCGGGTGGTTTGGCGGAGACGGGCCTCAAGCTCAGGGTTGCGAGAATTGGTGATCTGCATAACACAGTACCCAATCACGCCAGGAACCACATCGCAAACGGTGGCGAAGGCAAAGAAGAAGGGCTTGGAATCTCTAGTCTTCCTCACTATCCACCTCCATGTCTCGCTCTTCTTTCACAGTATCGACAGCTGCTATTCTATGTTCTCTGGGATTTGGTTTTCAGCACGACAATTTTCCTTATTAGGCTTAAGAGTAAGAATCACAACAGTGGCCCAATCCTGGTCCAAACTGAAGTATGAGTTCTCTGCTTCTTCTAGTTCTGCAATCTTAAGCTCAACGGCCCAAGCTCTATTCATATGCAAACACAAGCAGCCATGATTGCTCCTATTTTTGTTCATTTTTTAATGGTTGTTATTTTTGAATTTTGCTGTTTTTTTCTAAGGAAATGTTATTTTTCTATTGTTATTTTTAGTTTCCGTTTCTGTTTTTAATTTTTGTGTTTTTTTTAAAACGAAAATCTGTTTGGTTAAGATTTGCAATATAAATACTGAAAACAAAAACCTGTTTGGTTTAGATTTCTAATAAAAAACTGAAAAGAAAAATATGTTTGATTTTATTATTATTATTATTATTATTCTTATTATTATTAATTTTATTATTATTATTTAATAAGTTATTATTATGATTATTAATTATTATTATCAATTATATTATTTAATAATAATATTATTATTATTGTTATTATTATTATTAATAATTATTGTCATAAATTTTCTACTTACTAATTTTAATATTATTAATTTTATTATACCAAATTAATCATCTTATTATTATTAATTATTATTATAAATTTTGCACTTTTATTATTATTATTAATAATCGAGATAGAAAGTAGAGATATGTTAGTTTTCTGTCAAAAAAATATGTTGTCAAAATTTAGAGAGACAATATTTTCTGGTTTCTATAAAACCGTTGTAGTTTTTTTTTATTTTTAG
>JANZLX010000006.1:2109907-2141539 GCA_025531955.1 Erythroxylum orinocense
CATTGTGTATTGGGTGGAACAAGAAGAAGGGGGTTTTCTACCATAAGCTCTCTCTTGCAAGGTTTGTATTGTTTTCTTCTTTGATAGGTTTTGTTGGAGCATGGAAATGGTGCCAACCCAAATGCCAAGTGTTGGAGGTATGTGTTCTTTAATATTGTGATGCTCTAAATAAAATAGATCTTGGTTGTTGGATGTAGTTAATAATGCATATATAGTTTAGCAATTGGTATCAGAGCCAGATCATTAAGTAACAGAAAAATCAAGGAGTGTGGATCAAAGTTTTTCAAAGCTTACACATGATGCCTGTTTCAACTCATGTAAAGAGCATTTTAGTTTGGAAACATTATTAAGAGAGGAAGGGGGCATTCCTAACTGTTAGCATTTGTTTCATTTTTCACTCATATGCTTTTGCCTACCCTATCTTTTAAGTTAAAGAGAACCATTCCCGACTTAAATGATTCTTTTTTTAAATTTCAGGTTGAAGCATTAGTAGTTCAGCTCACTTAATGGGAAGGAGAGCTCATTCAATAAAATGCATAAGTGAAAAAGTTAACAAATTTTCTTAAGCAGGTAATGCAATTAATAAGTCCCTAACTATCGACTTCTCCCTTTGTTTATCTTTCTTTCTCCCTTTTTGACATATTTATGATGTAAAAATAGGCTTTACATTTTTTTTAATATTGGGCAAGTAGATACAGAGTTTAGCAACTGACTACTGCCTGTTGTTTATCTACCCATGAACTTTTAGGAGATCAATTAACTGTTATCTTTTTCATCTTGATTCCTTTAGTTTTCTACTTTTCTTATGCAGCTATTCTCTTCATTTATCTCTTCCTTATCTTCATACTGTATTAAATAGGAACACATAAATCCCAATAACTTTTATACTCTGTACTAATTTCTCCTTTCATATATATACTTAAGTTGTAGTCAGAATTCATTGTTCTATGTTGAGCATTTATATCCCTTTTAGGCCTCAGAACATGCCAAGAAACTAGTTGATCAGGAGCGGGCTTGTTTCTTACAACAGGTTCGAAGTAAACCCCATTACTTCTATAGTTGTAAGAAATTTAGGTAAAAATTGGAGCCCTGTGTCTTTTTGTAGGTTATAATTGATTCCATTTTTTTGTTGTTTATATTAGCCATCGACTTTTATCTCTTGTAGTGTGGCCATTAAAAGCATGAATTCTCGAACGGTCATAGTGGCTGCATATCCTTTTTCATGTTCTCCTTTGTGGGTCTCATCTTTGGGATTGTGTGAAGCTTGATATCTTTATTATTTGACTAATGATCTATACTTTTCTCTTTCTCTTGATAAGGTCCATGCTGGACTGAAAACAAAAGCCTTTCAAATTCATGTCAAATCTGCTCACATGCAACCAACGGATGAAAGACAACGCCTCACTATTATCTATTACTGTCAGACTGATGATGATAAATTAGAGGGAGGCTCAACTTCAAACGAAAAAGAAGATAATGACAATGTTAAAATGAGACTCGCAACTATTTCAAGTACCTATCATTATTTATTCAAACATTTTTTCGTATTTATATTCATCAAACTATTTAAACTCTCCTTTCTTTAATAATGAACCAAAACTATTGATAACTTTCAATATACTTCGCAATAACTAAGTATATACATTTTAATAAAGATTCATTTTTACTAGTGTTTTACATCTGATCTTTTGAACTGCTTCATAATGTTTACTTCTGGGCATTTTATAAACTATATTTTAATGTACACCAGTTCATCTTTGTGGTCATTTTTATCTCTTATCAATTCCTACGAGCAAATTATATAATTGTTTATTATTTATTGAATTTATTATGTTTTTGATTTTTTTCCCATACTTTAATTATTTTATTTTAAAATCATATAATATTATTCATTGAATTTTAAAATGATTGAGTTGATTTGAACGTTCTAAACTGATTTTAACTGATCTAACAACAACAACAATAAAAACATTTCGCCGAATTAAATGCAATTTTGGGAACTTAATAGTTAGAGGAATTAAGAAACAATAATATGGCTCAGAAGTGAAAGATTTAAAAGAATATATTATGTGCACGTTAGGTTATAAGAAAGGGACGAACACTAAACTGACTAATGCATTAGACATCGCTCAGAGTAGCCGACACTTGTTGTTATTCCAAAGCTTGAGTAGCAAAATTGCAAGAACACCACTTGTTCTCGCTAAGCACATGCTCAAACGGTGAAGAGTGGAGGATATCAGATAAAAGAGTTATTGTGCTTCATTTCTAATAAGAATATATCACAATATCAAAGAAGTGGGATAATCTACGAGGCATATGGTATCAATTGTACGCAGTTGTTTTTTTTTTTTTTTTGTATTTTGCACAAAGATTATTTTCATGACTTCAACCTGTTATTTTCACGTCATAAAAAACTAGTTTTATCAGTGATTTCAACACTTGCAATTTAATTTTTTGGCTTAAACCAAATTATTAAAAAAACACAAGGCAACAAAATATTAATCTTCAACGTATAACAAAGAAAAGTTGATAAAATTAATTTGCAAAATTTATCAAATTATAAAATAGAGGAGAAAAAAAAAGGATAAAATCCATAATGAGGATAATATCCATAATAAGGAATTGATGCTAACCACGAAACTCGTGTGTCAGAATCACTTACTATATACAGTCATTGCAGAGAATAGCTATCTTCACATCATTGTGCTCAAAACCTTGCAGGTAATAGCTTCTTGGAGTCCGATTCGTCGAAGTTATAGAGAGAAAAAGATGGAAGTAATGCAAGAATTTCACATGAACAAGGGGGTTGGTGAAAATAGTTATGCAAAAAATTCTGGACTCCAGGTTCAGATCCATTTTCTTTAAAGACATTGATTTCTTATGCTCTAACTCCTCCCTTTTTTGGTTTTGTTTTTGGTTTGGAACTAACCCCTTAACTGTTTGATTTTGTAGAACAAGATAATATCAGTAGCTAAGCCAGTCGTGGACGAATCTGTGAAAGAAATGTTGAGCAGAACTGGTATACCAGCAAGTATAGCAATTGCAGACCTGGGTTGCTCATCTGGACCTAATTCTTTATCAGTAATCTCTCAGATAATTGATTTTGTGTTTGCCCATTGCAAGGATTTGAGCCATCGAGTGCCAGAGTTCACGGTGTTCTTGAACGATCTTCCTTGCAATGACTTCAATACCATTTTTGGGTTACTTCCTGAATTCTACACCCAACTCAAGGAAGAGAAAGGAGATAAGTTTGGTCCATGTTTTGTATATGCCGTGCCTGGTTCCTTCTATGGCAGATTGTTCTCCACCAGAAGTCTTCACGTTGTGCATTCTTCTTCTAGCCTCCACTGGCTCTCACAGGTACAGTAGTTGATAAAGAAGTTTGTATAGTGAAAGAAGAGTTTATTTCTGTATGCCGTGCATAGTACAGGGATAGCGTAAATTATATATACATGGAGGTCTATACAACTAACTCTGACCAGGAGAGAGAGAATAGATTCTAAGAGATTTAAATAACAGATTCTGGTATAACGAATTATGCTACGTCTGGAGGATTTTTATCATGCCCCCACAAGATCAACTGTCTAGATGAGACATCCATCTTGGTTCGAAAGGCTTCAAATTTGGTGCATGCTAGAGGTTTGGTGAGGGCGTCAGCTATCTGGTCGTGAGTGGAAATGTGTGAGACCCGAAGAAGATGCATTTGAACTTGTTCCCGGACAAAATGGTAATCCAACGATAGATGCTTCATTCGAGAATGATAGACCGGGTTGGAACATACATAAGTAGCACCTATGTTATCACAAAGGACCGTAGGAGGGCCCGGAGATGGTATATGAAGTTTTTCGAGTAGATGATGAAGCCATAGTATCTCAGTGGTGGTGTTTGCAACGGCCCGATATTCAGCTTTGGCTGAAGATCTAATAACTGTCCGTTGTTGTTTAGAATACCACGAGATCGGATTCCCACCAAGATAAATCACATAGGCAGAGGTGGAAGTCTTGGAGTTGAAGTTGGCCCCCAATCGGCATCGCTATAAGCTGTAAAATGGAGATGGTGAGGTCGACGAAGGTGTAAACCGAAATCATGGGTGTGTTTGAGATACCTTAGTATGCAGTTAAGTTGAGTGAAATGTATGTTAGATGGTCAGTGCGTAAATTGAGAGAGCTTGATAATGGCATAGCTTAGATCAAGACGTGTGATGGTAACATATTGGAGAGCTCCCAAGATACTACAATACAAGGTGTCATTAACCATAGCCATACCATCATCAAGCTTTAGGACAGTTGAGGTACATAATGGAGTCGCATACGGTTTGGCAGCATGCATGTTGAACTTATGTAAAAGATCATGAATGTAACGCTGTTGAGATAAAAAGAGGCCGTTAATGGTAGGGGTGATCTCAATTCCCAAAAAGTAGTGAGGTGCACCAAGGTTCTTGAGGGAAAACCGGGAGGAGATGGCATCCATGAATGTCCCGATATGAGATTTAGAGCTACCTGTGAGTAACAAATCAGCAACATATACAAGAAAATACATGGTGACAACATATACAAGAAAATACATGGTGACATTGTGTAATTGATAAATGGAGAGGGAAGAGTCACTGGCACTAGTTTTAAACCCATATTGGAGAAGAAACTCCCGGAGCTCATTGTACCACGCCCATGGGGCCTGATTCAGACCATAGATAGGTTTGTAAAGTTTGCAAACGTGCAGAGGAAGATCCAGATGAACGAAGCCAGGAGGTTGCTTCATATAAACTATCTCTTGAAGATAACCCTGGAGGAAGGCATTATTTACGTCTATCTGGTGTAAGGGCCAAGCATATGTGAGAGCAATAGTGAGAATAACTTTGATTGTCCGGTGTTTAGAAACAGGTGAATAGGTTTCTTTATAGTCAATACCCGAACATTGGCTATAACTTTTAGCAACAAATCGGGACTTGTAATGATCGACGGAGCCGTCAGGTTTGCGTTTGGTCCGAAAGAGCCACATGTAGCCCACAACATTCGTCGCTTCCGAGGTTGGAACTAGATCCCAAGTACCGTTTCGAACTAAGGCATCATACTCTTCAGACGCAGAAGAACGCCAGTGGGGGTGTTGAAAAGCTTCGGTGATGGTGTGAGGTTCCCCTGTAGCTGAAGGGGGTATTTGGTAACGTGGTAATTTTTCGGTTTAAAGATGTTATTATGGGATCGTGTGACCATGGAATGAGTCTGTGTAGTGGGTATCGGGATTGTGTCTGGAGAAGATGTATCGGATGATGAAGCTTTACCGGATGTTGAGGCAGGGGAAGGAACAAGCAGTGGTACAGGATCCATGGACTGCAGCAGTGCACCCTCAGGGGAGGATGGGATCATGGAACCAAGAGGGATAACCAGATGATTAGGGGGAAGGAGGGTAGGGTTGTCAATTAGAACTGTAGATGGTGGTGATGGTGATAGAGTTGTAAATGGGAATTGATTATAAAAAAACTTAACATGTCAAGAAGTATAGATTTTGTTTGTTTTCAGATCAAAGCAGAGGTAGGCAAATTGGTGAAGAGAATAACCAATAAAGACACAGGGAATGAAGCGGGGTTGTAATTTATGATCAGTATAAGGGCATAACCACGGGAAGTACAGACAACCGAACTCATGAAGATTGTTGTAAGAGGGAGCAGTACGATGAATTTCATAGGGAGAGTGCATAGAGAGAAGAGGAGTGGGCATATGGTTTATAAGGTAGACGACTATTAAAGCCGCATGTGTCCAGAATTTAAGTGGCAAATTGTTGAAATGAAGAAGGGCTCGAGTGGTTTCAATGATGTGATAGTGACGACGTTCAGACGGTCCATGTAGTTCGAGGGTGTGAGGAGGAGTAGTAAAGTGGGAAATACCATGTTTTGATAAAAACAAACGAAGTTTGATGTATTCACCACCATTGTCAGTATATAAGGATTGGATTTTGAAATTAGAAAGTTTTCAACAAAGAGTTTGAAAGAGAAGAAAACATCAAGAACATCATATTTATTTCGTAAAGGGTAAAGCCAGACATATTTAGAAAAGTGATCAATAAAAACAACACAATAACGAAAACCATGAATGGACGCTTCAGAAACCAGACCCCAAACATCCGAGAAGAGTAACTCCAGTGGTCTGGTGCTGTGCAGATGTTGAGTGGAGAAGGGAAGTCTGTTACTTTTAGCGCACGCATAAGAGATACGCATGGGCTGGAATGTGGCAACGAAAGTGGTGCCGAGATTGAAGATGGGACATGACCTTATTGGAGGGATGACCTAAGATATGGTGAAGAAGAGCAGGACTGGACACACTAGTGAGCAGAGCAGAGGGGCTAGAGGAGGGTATGTGGAGGTGGTAGAGATCATCGTGACATATCCCTGTGAGGAGCATTGCTTTGGTCCGTAAGTTCTTCACCTAAAATTGATTGGGAAACAGTTCCACAAAAACATTATTCGTAGTGCAAAATCGTTTGACAGAAACAAGGTTACGACTAATGTTTGGAACATGGAGAACGTCATCAAATAACAGAGGTTTGAAGGGAGACGGACAAAGAAAGCTACCGGTATGAGTTATAGGAAGGTTATAACCATCACCCATTTGAAGATGATCGGTGCCCAAGTATGGAGAGTGTAGCTGCAGGTGATCTAGATTATTTGTAACATGATGAGATGCACCTGAGTCAAGAATCCATTGCGGAGTGGAAGCTAAGGGAGGATAGGCAACAATAGTGGAGTCGTGTGTGCCGGAAGTCAAATTGGTTGGACTGTTAAGCCAATAGGCAGGAAGACTTGATGCCCTCAAAGTCTGGGAGCTACCAGGAGAGGGGTGCCAGTGACCAGCAAAACTTGCAAAGTGTGCTGCGGGAGGAGTGAAAGAACCATGACCTCCAGCGGGGGGACCATTATGCTAACGAAGTAGCTTGCAACAGACCTTGGCAGTGTGGCCTGGTTTCTCGCAAAATTGACAAACAATATTGCGATAGAAGTTGGTTGAACTAGGTGGATTTGTCAGTCGGGGATAAGCTAGATGGGAGGTAAACTGGAATCGCGCAGGTAAGCGAGAAGAGGAGTTCTAGACACAAGTAGCAGCATTAGCAGTAATAAGGGGAGTTGAGTCAGCCAACTGAGATCGACTTAAGAGGAATGATTCATGATCAGTAAGATTATCAAAAAGATCATCAAAGGAAATGGGTTGCTTCCGAGCACGTATAGCAGCACTTAGATCACGATAGTCAGACAGTAGTCCGTTAAGTGTGTGGATGACAAGATCAGTGTCATCAACTGGTCCACCAATGATGGCCAGTTCATCGACTATTCCTTTAATACGTTGAAGATAGTCGACAATGGACGAATCACCCTTGGTGAGACTGATAAGTCTCTCTTTGAGAGACATCAAGCAGGATCGCGATTTATTCGCAAACATTCGCAAACATCAAGTAGGTCCCAGCATGCTAACAATGGTAGCATCGACGGAGGCGGTAAGTGCATGGAAAAGGAGCTTATCCTGTCGCACCCATTGTTTATAGGAGTCATCATATTCATCGGGACATGGATGGCTGCCATCAACATAACCCATAAGGTCATACCCAATGAGATGAGAGGAGATTTTTACTCGCCACATCGGATAATTTAAGCCAGTTAACTTAAAAATGGACTGCATGTTGAGGAAGATGAGGCCGTAGTTGCCATCAGCTAGGAGAGAAGCATCGGGAGCCATTAAAGAGGTGTCGGATTGAGAGAAAGAAAAGGTTCAGGATTCTTATCAGTTGAATCTTTCTGAGAAAAATGAAATTCCAAATCTTAGCTTGTAGTTCTTGACTTTGCATTTGGGTCTTTGAGCAGATTCCTGGTTGAAAGTGGATGATCCCAATAAGTTCCTCAGAAATTTTTGCTATCTTTCTATGGACTTCAAAATTTTCAACAGAATTATGTCATGAATTTATCTTCTCAAACAAAAACAACAGAAGTGTCTGAAAGCTTAGCCTTTGAGATGAATCCTTCTCCGCACATATGTCAGTGTGGTTGTTAAAATTTCTATTTGATATGCCTGAGAGGTTAATTATTTCGCAAACTTATTTAGCACCAACAAAATAAAATCAAGCAAAACCAAAATAGTAAAAACATCAGAAATTTGGTAACGCAGTTCGGCACACCTTGCCTAAATTTACGGGGCCCTCACCCAGCTTAATAACTTTCACAAAAGTACAATAGTTTTACCCAAGGCTTTACTGAGCCGACACCATTCAACCTTTGACACTATCTCTCAACTTCACTTCCCATGAAAGAATTTCATACTCAATAACACGAATGACTCTTGTTAACCTCAACAGAGGATTTTCTCAATCAACCCAATAGTACGACCGCCTTGTACTAACCTCGTCAGAGGATTTGTCTAACTAGTTTCACTTAAAACAATAATAAATAAAAATACCTCAAGTATTTAATCAACTGAAAATTAAATAACAAAGATACTTGAGACAAAGAAGACTTTCCTATGAATTTGTCTTCTCAAATAACTCAGCTGAAATTCTCCACTATAGCTCACTCTTTCTTCATAGAAAAACAACTCATGGTGTTTCTTCAAGTAATAGCCAAAACTACTGCACTGAAGATTATCTTCACTGTATCATCAAATCAAAACGTGCGCAAGTTGTGTTATAGTTTATGGACACATAACGCACATCTCAAGAATCTTTTGCACACCAACGTAAGCAAGTGAACTTCTACTCTCAATCAAAGATGTGGGATGAACAATCACTGTGGAGATTCACTTCTACTATATATTAGGACCCACCTGTGGACCCACTTATGAAAACTCACTCACTGCCCCATTACTTTTTGTCTTTGACACACATACGTATATTCAGCTATTGGCCAAGAGATTACAAAATTGTTGCAGTGTGCTCCCAATAATCAGTAACACACACCTTCACTTCTTTGAATAATTTCAGCTCTAAATAAAAGTCATGCACACCACTAAAGCAAGAACACCCACTGCACTCTTCAATTACGATTATCAAATACACATCTATTCAAGGTAGAATTCTATTCTATCTAAAATATTATCCAACTAGACTTTTAAATCCAAGATAACACAAAATATGCCAATTCAAAGAAATATGCCAAAATAAATAAAATAGATAGATTTAACATATATCTAATACTATTCATTCATTGATGATAGAGAAGATTTTAGTCTGAAAGAATCTAGTTTTTCTGATATTTCCCATCTTGTTTCTTTGCAAAGAAAAGTAATTATCCAGCTCAGGTACCTCCCAAAGAAGTTAATGGTCCACAATGAGTTAGTAAAAGTGTTCAACAACTAGATCTTCAAATAGTCTCTTATCACATTAGATTTTGGATTCATGTTCGTCACAATCCTAGACGGACTTATCACACTTACTAACTTTTATGAACATGTTTGACAATGTCTACACTTTGATTTAAGAACAGGTTCCACCTGGTCTAGATGTAGAAGCTAGCAGGAACATGAACAAGGGAAAGATCTATATATCTAAGAGTAGTCCACAATGTGTTTTGGATGCATATGCTCTACAGTTCCGAAAGGACTTTTCCATGTTCTTAAGATCACGTTCGGAGGAAATAGTGCCCGGAGGCTGCATGGTTCTTTCGTTCTTTGGCAGAAGTTCCACTGACCCTGTTTCGGCAGACGCTTGCTACTTGTTGGAGCTCTTAGCAGAAGCTTTAATGGCCTCGGTTGCAGAGGTAAAACTGACCACTTCCTAGCAATTGACTTATGGGTAAAAAATAAAATCTTACCGTAGTTTAAAATTTTTTAATTTTTAAAATTCTCAAACAAAACTCTTCGTAATGTTATTTTTTTTATTTCTCTTAGACTTTAATTAAAAAATAATGATTGAACTTTATACATAAATTAATCAAATTTCATTAATATGATAACTCAATTTACCTATTAAATCCAACTCAATCTAATTAAATTTGATTTTAATTAATAATTTGAAATAATTATAAATATTGTTTGATTGGTACAATTGTGATATTCATATTGTGTATATTTGTTTGTTTTTTTAATTAAAATTTAAAAGAATGCATTTTTATGAAAAAACTAAAACTAAAAAATCAAAATTTTAATGAGTAAAGAGTTTTTAACTGATGATAAACTATAAAGAAATTTCAAAAAAATTGTGATTTTAAAATTTTTCAAAAACTCTTTATAATTTTAATTTTTTAGAAAATAATTTTTTTAGATTTTAATTAAAAATTAACGTTAGAATCAATATGGTATGAACTTTAAATGTGAACTGAATAAATGTCTTAATATAGTAAATTAGCGTATCTTGTAAATCCGACTCAACTTATTGAGTTTGATTAAAATTAATACTTTTATGGGTAATTATAATAAATTATTAATTTGGATCGATTAAATTAATCCGTTCTGAATTAGGAATTAATTTGAATCGTTATATAAATAACATTTAAATCTTACAATTGTGACTTTTTTTTATAAATTGGTAAATTTTATAAAAAAATTAAAAGGAATATACAATACAAGAAATTAAATGTATGTAATCTCAAAATATACAAAAGACACGAAGAATTTCACAAGACTGCCTTACCAGTATGCTCCTCTCCATTTGCTTACCATATTACTTACCAGCAAGTGTTTACAATCGTGATATTCGTATATTTTGTATTTCATCGTTTTTTTAACCCAAAATTTAAAGAATGAAATTTCTACAAAATTAAAATATTTTTAAAAGTTTTAAAACAAAGGTTAAACCTTCTATAAGTTAAAAGTAAAAGAGAGATTTACTTTATAATTTAATAAACTGTTAAGGAAACATTTTAATAATTAAATAATTAAAATATTTCCTTAACAGTTTATTAAATTATAAAGTAAATCTCTCTTTTACTTTTGACTTATAGAAGGTTTAACCTTTGCTTAACAGTTTCATTTTCCAGGGCCACCTAGAGGAGGAAAAGGTTGACTCTTTCAATGTCCCCTACTATGCTCCAAGTGTTAAGGAACTGAAGAAGGAGATCGAAAAAGAAGGGTCATTTGTCATTAGTCACTTTGAAACATTTGACGTAGGGTGGGACGAAGGTGTTGAGGAGGGGATGTACACAAAATCTCGTGGCCAGAAAGTGGCCAAAACGATTAGGGCGGTGTATGAGTCGATGCTTGAATCTCATTTTGGAACAGACATTATGGACGAGTTGTTCGTGAAGTACGAGAAGCTGGTCGGTGAATGCTTGTCGTCCAAGTTTGCGACGAAGTATCACAATATTGTTATTTCCCTCGTTAAGAAGAAGTTTTGAGAAGTTTTATGTTAAGCACCTAAGTTTGATTAGATCGTGTTTAAGTTTGAGAAGTGTTTACCTCAATCCCATTATTAGGGAAGGATGTGCAACGAAAAGGTGCCAACTTTTCCGTTTTATCTTTGTGATTAATATAATTAGGTGAAGCTGTGATTAAAAAATTAAACTGGTTCAAGTAGTTTAATCGTAAAAGTATTGAACTTACTAATTTTTTAGTTGAATTTTTTATTTTTTGGTTTGATTTACTTTAATAATTCTTGTTGTTAAAAATTAATCAAATTATTAATTAATCGATTAATTTTATAAATTGAAATAAATTAATTAATTTTTATTTAACAACTTACAGTCTAATATCGGTTAAACATTTTAAATCTTAATCCTCTTAGGTTTAATTTTCGATTTAGTTCTTAAAACAATAGATTTAACTGATCCCTTAGATCTAAAACTTATAATTTTCAAAATTTTTCGACTAATTCAATGAAATAAACTCAAATTTTAGTAATTGTTTCACACTCAAATTCAAGTTTAATGGTTTAAAGCCTAAATTTTAGTGCAAAGTGTCAACTTTTCACTTTTGCCTTTATAAATTTGATATAATGAGACAAATTCTATTTAAGTTGTTTAATTTTAAGTAATTATTTGAGACACAGTTTCAACCAAAATTTTCAAAATGACGAAGGATCTTAATTAATACAAAATTAGATCTTCTGTCCAGTTTTACTCTGTCTTATTCTGTCTCATAGAATCTCAGCTGTTTATTTTGTGGGACCCACGCAGGTTCCATGCGAGTCCCACATAAATAAATGGCTGAAATTTATTGAATATAATAAGACACCATAATCCTGGACAGATGATCTAAGATCAATTAATACAACTCCTTGGAAACTCAAATTCGCTACCTGTTACAAGAATATTAAGAAATTCAGGATTCAATATCAACGGATGCAAAGTCTGTACATGCATGAACATACTGTGGACATGACAAGCACTTTAAGTTGGAGAATTAATAGGATTGTCACTTTGTAGGGACCTTCGAAACATGAAATGATAATGGCAGACAGTCATGATGAAATCATTTACTCAAATCGGCCAAAAGAACATAATGAAGGAAACCTGAGGATCCCGACGATCGTCCAAAGAGGCATCTTACGTCTTTGAAGAAATGGTAGGCCAAAATAGCAACAACCCATTTTTTCATTTTCTTCACGTTTCCCAAATTTTCACCTATAAATGCTAATCAAGTAAGGTGGTTGATTGATGTAGGAGAGAAAACGAAATGTTTTATCTTGTTCTTCTTGGTGTATTGTCACTTCTGCTGTGCAAATTAGCTAGTAAGTTTCTGAATTCTGGTAACTATTTCTTACCTGCCAATGCCCCTCCTGGTAGCTCAGGATTTCCATTAATCGGAGAGACCTTACAGTTTATGGCAGCCATTAATAGTGGCGAAGGTTTCTATAATTTTGTCAGGGCTCGCCATTTAAGGTAACTTTTCTTCGTCTCTTTCTTCTGAATTCCAAACTCAGGATTCTAGTTGCATGTGCCAGATATTAAAAGCTGCTAATATAAGAAACCATAGCTGAAACCATGGTTCTGTATGTGTTTTGAGCTTCAGGTATGGAAATTGCTTCAGGACCAACATATTCGGGGAGACCCATGTTTTTGTGTCGAGTGCTGAATCTGCTAAGGCAATCTTAAACAACGAGTCCGGAAAATTCACGAAGAAGTACATAAAATCGATCGCCAAACTTGTGGGAGATCAAAGTTTACTATGTGCTTCGTCTCATCACCACAAGCTGCTTCGTAACCATCTACTTTCCTTGTTCTCCACCACTTCAGTTTCACTCTTCGTTCAACAGTTTGATGAATTGATCATGACAAGTATCGAAAACTGGGGGAGCAAGGGCTCGGTGATTGTGCTTGATCAAGCACTTCAGGTTAATATTTTAGACATACGTTAATGAAGAACATTAGAACTTAAAATCTGCTCTTGGTTTTGTTTATATTAAAAATGAGTTGCAGATAACCTTCAAAACCATGTGCAAGACGTTGATGAGCTTAGAAGATTCAAAACAGCTAGAGATTTTGCAGGAGGACGTAGCCTGTGTTTGCGATGCAATGCTTTCTTTCCCTCTGCAGCTTCCATGGACTAGATTTTCCAAGGGCCTGAAGGTAACATGTGAGACCATTGACTCTTTACTGAGTTAAGGTGTTGTAGAAATGGAACTTCCACCGTTCCTGATGAGTGATGATGAATAAATCAGGCTAGAAAAAGAATCATGAACACCCTGGAGAAGATGATAATTGAAAGAAGAAGATTCCAAGAAGACAATAACGATGACTTTCTGCAGAAACTATTGACAGATAAAGACGGATCATCCTCAGTTCAAGCTTCCAGGTTGAGTGATGAAGAGATCAAGGACAATATCCTGACAATGATTATTGCAGGTCAGGACACAACAGCAAGTGCAATCACTTGGATGGTTAAATACCTTGGAGAAAACCAAAATGTTCTTGACCAACTTCGGGTAATTGAAACTCCAACTAATGAATCTGCAAATCATATACTATATGCTTGTTCATGATGTGTTCTTCTTGATTGGAATAGACTGAACAGTTCCATCTCGCCGAGAAACTCTCATTGAACCAATGTCTCACCCTGGAAGATCTTAATGAGATGTCATATGCTTCTAAGGTGAGTGAAACTAGGATCACAAGTGATGGATATTCAGTTTCTTTAACAGATGTATCGTTGGCACTAAACAGGTAGTGAAAGAGTCTCTGAGGAAGGCATCCATAGTAGCCTGGTTACCAAGATTAGCACTCCAGGACACAGAGATTGAAGGTTTATTTCCTGACAGAAATGGTGTAATTATCATATTTCAGGTTGTTTAGTGACTTTCTCCATTTCTGGATTTTTGTATCCAAAGGATTTAAGATACTGAAAGGATGGAACATAAACACTGATGCCAGATCAATACACCTCGACCCTGTTCTTCGCTGTGACCCTGAGAAGTTCAATCCATCAAGGTTTGATGTAAGCTACCTAATACATTCAAATTCATATTTCTTTCACTTTTTATGTTCGTTTTAATTTTTCTACTCTACAAAAGACCAAAATCTAGAAATCAAATAAGACCTCGATCGAACTAGGGTATTTGGATCATTAAATAATATAATATCAATTAAATATATAAAATATTAATATTAATAAAAAATAAGAATAATTTAATTTAATGTTATATTTTCAATTAACTAAAATTAAATATGAATATATAATTTTATTTATTTATTTTACCTAAATTAAATTATTATTAAATATAATTAATTTTAAAATATCCTTAAATAAAATTTGATTTAATAATTATTATATTTTGTCTTTTAATTTTGACTGTTTGTGTTCTGCAGGATGATCAAATGCCATACAGCTTCTTAGCTTTTGGAATGGGGGCGAGGGCATGCTTGGGAATGAACATGGCTAAGGCTATGATGCTGATTTTCCTCCACCGTCTCGTCACAACTTATGAGTGAGTTATTTTCGCACACCCAAATTGCTCAACATCTCCATCTCTTCGACACCAAGAAGACTTTGACTGAACTGTAGTTTTACCTGTAATCGGGTTATGAACGTGAAATCTTGTTCAGGTGGAAGGTGACTGATTCAGACCCCAGTATTGTGAAATGGGCACTCTTCTCCAGATTGAAGAGCGGTTGTCCGATCGATGTTACTCCTATCAGAAAGGACTCCTGATTCCTGAAGCGGCTGCATAAACAACAGATCAATAAGCAATTAAGACACTTTTAACTTTAAGCTGCTTGGGATAGGAAAATGAAGGCTTTCAGGTCCTGCTTTTAGACAGACAATTAGGTAAATAGTTGAAATGTTAAGATAAATAAGGATGAAATTTAATGGAATAAGATAAAAATATCATAATAAGATCTGATTTTAAAATAGAATTATCATATCTGTATAAATAATAAAAACCAGATATATAAATTATTTCTCCATATTTTTATGAACGGAATTTTATTTATATGAATTTTAATAATAATTTTTAAATTTTTTAACATGTTAATAAACTCTTACTCTTATCGTATAATTACATTAATTTTGATATTGTTATATGTTTTGAAAATAGCATCTTTATTAATTAAGATTTAAGAATAAGATTGCGGCGCAAATTCTTACCATTTATGATATTGTTACATGTAAATAATTATTAACTTTAAGGTTTATTGAATATTTTAAAGATATTTGAATTTTTGTGAAAACTTTAAAAGATGGGATTCACGAATTTAAACAATAATTAAATGTTTTTGGTTATGTATTAACTCTTGGTTAATTACACGAATTAAGAATTAATTTGGGTTACATTACTATAAATAAGTTTTTTTTCTCCTTACCCTAATAATATTATTTTTATATTATTAACAATAAATTGTATATAATTAATAATAAAATGTTAATAAATTTTTTATTAATAAAAATAGAAAATATATTTTAAATTTTATTCTTTAATTGTTTGTATATATTTTTATATAAATAAAAATATAAATAAATTATTTTAAAATATAAATAACATATAATAGAATAAAATAAAATAAAATTAATAATTAATAATAACAATTTTATATAATTAATAATAAATTGTATATAATTAATAATAAAATAATAAAATTTTTATTATTTTAAAATATAAAATATAAAAAAGATATTTCTTACAGTTATAACTTGAACCGTAACTTTTTAATTTGACATAATTTTTATTTTAACATCATAACGTTAAATTTCATGTAACAATCATTTTAATATTAGAAATATAATAGTCATTTATTATACATTACTTTATATTTTATCTATCTTTTAAATAATATTTTATTATTATAGTTTTTAATATATTATATTTTATTTCATTATAAATCGTTTCGGTCTTTTTCGTTTCATTCTATTATTAATTAACGTTCCACACAATCCAAAGTGTTTGCGTAAAGACAAGTGAGTACCAAACTTGTCCCACACAGTCCCAAACCGACCAATAAGGGAGTTTAAATCTTTTATCCAGTTTTACTCTGTCTTATTCTGTCTCATGGAATCTCAAACATTTATTTTGTGGGACCCATATAAATAAATGATTAAGATTTATTGGGTACAATAAGACACAATAATATTGAACAGAAGATTTGGACTCCTAATAAAGACACCCTTTACTTTCTTTACATTTTGGAGCCTATTAAGTGCTTCAAGATGACTTTGTTTTAAAAGGCCAAGACCAAAACTTGCAACGACAAAAAACAAAAGGATGATATAATTTTCCTAAAACTTGTGCCGCACAGCTGGTCTCATCCCAGTTTATTATAACCAAAAGATACTATATTATTTTGTTAGAATCATATGGTTGTACCGGTCCGAAACTAATCAATTTATTAATGCATTGTCTTCCAACAATACCATAATTAATTATAATCGGATCACTTTTTTTTTTCTTTCCCATTTTCAATTCGTAAAGTGAAGAACGTAAAAGTTGACTTTTCAATTCGTGACTATTGTTTTGAGAATAGAGGAGTTGGACATGAGTCTTTTACTTGTGATCACAAATTTCTAGCAATGTTAAAAAGTAAAGAAAGAGCTTAATCCAAGTTTGGGAGGTCTAAAATAATGTAATTTTGATAAATAAAATTAAACTAAAATAATATTATTTTAATTTAAAAATTTGGGACCGAATTTCCATTCTCCTTCTACCATTGTGTATAATATTAAAAAAGTTTAAATTAACATATTTAGTATACAAAACTCTCTATTTTACGAGGGTTAGGGGTGAGTTCTCAATATCTGCAACCTTATTTTTATAATTTTTACAGAAAAATTATTTTTGTTATACAAATCCGTAACCTTATGATTACAAAGGAGCAACTTTTATCATTTGCTTTAAAACTCTCCCACACTAGTGTGTATAATTTATTTATATATATATAATTCTTTTCTTTGAGAAAATGAAATACATATAATTATTTAATTAATATTAAAGATTGTAGCTTTATTCTTTGTTCTTTGGTTTAGAAATAAAAATAAAAAATTTACCAAAAACTCAAATATATACAATTTCGCACGTTTCATTTTTTATAAATGGTTTTAAATTATTTTTTACTGTGTTAGTTTAAAATTATTTTGTACGAGTTAGTAAACTAAAATATTGAGTTAAATTTATATATTAAATAATTTAATTGAAAATTATGTTTTATGTTTACATTTTTTAAATAGTTAGTATGCATAAAAATATTTTTACATTGGCTTAAATAAATGAAGTTATTAAACCAAAATTTTATTTTATCCTTAATATAAACTAAATTTATATAAAATTAAATGACTTTTTTAATAATTTAAAAAAACATTCGAAGTGATATTTGGTATTGAAATATTACCAAATTTGATGCTAATTTCAGTAAGGTATTCACAATATTGTTTTTCATAATTAAAGATTTTGTAATTAACCTTTTTTTAATGGGATTTAAAATGGAGTCTTACGATTAGTCAAGTAGAGCAGGTGATGAGAGCATCTGAGCAGTATTTTAATGGCAATAAGGTAGTAGCCATGCCCAACTAGTCCACACTACTTACCACTTTTTTTTCTTTTCACTACTATAAATGGGTCGTGGTCATCAATTTTTGCACATTTTAAGCAAATGTCTATTAGTTTTCAAAGACCATGAAAGCAAATATTTAATATATTTTTCATTTTGATTCGTATATTTTAAAATTATTAATTATTTTCTTTTAATACTATTTTCTTAATATATTTATTTATTCATTTAATTATATAAGTTTATCGAAAACAATCTCCCAATCAGATAAGGATAAGATTATGTACTTCTAAATCTTCCCAAACTCTCAATCAACGAGATTTTCATTAAATTATTGTCGTTGTTATTTATTGTAATCTCCTTCATCATATTCTATTAGTTTTTTTAATTTAAAAGAATACAAAACTAAAACTGTTAATTTTCAATATTATGTTATTATAAAATTATAAATAGATGAAAATTTAATGAAATATAGTGAAAATGGTTATGTGATCAATGCATTATATTAAATAATAATTTTTAAAATTAAACTACAAAGGGTATGAGTGTACTTAACCTATTAGCTATTATATGTTTTTTCATAAGACTTTTGCTTTGTTAAGTTGGCAAATCAACAAGAATAAATATCCAAATCTATATGTGCTAGATAAGATTAAAAAGCATATTTAAGAATGGGCAGTTGGGAATCCCTAAAACAAATGTGGGGACAAAGACTTCTATTTTTTTAAATTATTTAATGAAATGTCATGTTGCAACATGGATTAAATTTCAATATCAAGTCAATCATATCACCTTTTCCTGTGTTCTTAAGATCTCATTTCATTGTCATTAACTTCCTTTACCTCTAATCAAGTCACTCAATCTTATCCATATAAATTATAGATTTAGGTTTTAAGGAATGGTCTAAAAGGTAAACTAATAAAATAAAATGTTTACAATATACAAGATTCAACTGATATTAGACTGCCATAAAATTAACTAAAGATTGAATAAAATAAAAAAAATTTAAATATGATTGAAAGAGATTGTTCTTATTCTTTGAAAAAGTTGAAGTTTATTTAAAAAATAGATTATTAAATGATAATTAATTAGTTTAGTTTTAGTTTATAAAAATTAACCAATTAATTAATAAATTAATCAACTTTTAACAAAAATTATTATAATAAATAAAATCAAAAAATTGAAGATTTAAAATTTTATAATAGAATTCGGTGGAACCAGTCAAGTTTTTAGATATTCACTCTTGTCTTTGTGCGTTTTAAAATAAAAAAAATCATACCCCAAGTTGGTGATGATAGTGATATACATGTCATGTTATTGTAAGGGACCCGTTTTATTACTCCAAGTTGAAAGAAATGGTCATCATTAAAGACAGCTAGTTACCGATGGAAGTAAAAGAAATGACAAACTTGAGAGACAACAAGGTTATTGCTCAATAGTTCTTGTCCGAATTATTGGGTTCTGCTTACTGTTATATAAGGGTTAGTTCATGTCACGAGGAAAAAGAACCCAACAACGAATCACTAGCTAGTTGTTGCTCCATCATATTATACAGAAAAGTCTCTGTCAAAGTTCAAAAAGGTTGGAGAAGACTATAAACTGGTCATTCTTTAACTGCATAAGAAAAAAGACCAAGTTGAGTCAGAATAAGCTATTCAATTCATTAATAATCCATCAATAGGTACAACTTGAGCTATGAAAATGGAAATGCCGTCAAAGCAGTGACGAGTGTCAAATATCAATCCATAACCTAAGTAGCTTCTTTCCCTCACAAGTTAATTGATAGCTTGGATGCAATTGGGTGGGTCCAACTCAATCCAAAACTCTCGATTAGGCTCAAGGTACACAATCCGAGCCTCAATCTAATTAGATTTAGGTAGTTTAAATTTCAATTGCATTTAGACTGAGGTCCAACTCAACCCAAAACTTGATTAGGCTCAAGATACACAATCTGAGCCTCAGTCTGATTAGATTTAGGTAGTCTAAATCTCGATTGTATTCAGACTAGGGTCGAACTCAACCCAAAACTCGATTAGGCTTAAGATACACAAATCGAGCCTGAATTTGATTGAATTGGATAGTCTAAATATCGATTATATTCAAACCAACTCATCCCAAAACTCGATTAGGCTCAAGGTACACAATCTGAGCCTCAATCTGATTAGCATTAGGTAGTCCAAATCTCGATTGTATTTAACACAAGGTTCAACTCAACTTGAAACTTGATTAGACTTAAGATACACAATTCAAGCCTGAATTTGATTGGATTCAATAGTCTAAGCCTTGGTTTGGATGGAAGGAAAGCAAGAGAAAAGAAAGGAAGGGAATTGTTATTCTCTTTGTTTCCATTGTTTGAATAAAAATAAACAAAGGGAAAGGGAGAGAATTGAGAGGAATAGGAGAGAAATTTGGACCAAAAGTATTTCCCACCAAATTAGTGAAAAAGGAAGGAAAATTTAAGACAGGATAAGTCTAATATAAGTAAATTACCATTGTATCCTTATTAAATCTAACAAGTAAAGATAAACAAGTTCTATAATCAAGGGCATAAAGGCCTTGCAAAATTCTCTTCCATTCAATTCCCTCATTTGATAAATTAGGAAAACAAACAAGAGAAAGGAAATAACATTTCTCTTCCATTCTTTTCTCCTCTTTTCCCTTGTGCAATTAAGGATCCAAACAAAGGCTAAATCTCGATTGTATTCAAACCAACTCAACCTGAACTAGATTAGACTCAAAATACACTGTTCGAGCTTGAATCCAATTGGGGTCTGAATACAATCGAGATTTAGACTACTCAAATCTAATCAAATTCAGAAAAAACTCATCATTTTATTCAAAATGACGTTATTTTTACTTAGTATTTTTGAACTTTGGATCAAACCGAATTAGATAATCAAGCTCAGGTACCTAAAGTTCAAAAATTTTGAAAAAGAGTTTGAACTCAGCCTAAAAACTTTTCAATTCAAGTCAAGCCTGTTGAATTTGAGTCGTTATGAGTCGAGTCCAAGTGCAGTCCCGGTACCAGTGCCATGCCTATTATTAAGCACCAACATAGGCAGTTCTGAATGTACAATGGAACTGAAATTATGCATAAGGAGAGGATACTTATTTAGGATGCAGAGAAGACAACAGATGAGAAGCAAACAAAGAGTCATGTGCTTAAATAGTTAACAAGTTTGTATTATATGGAGTTTTTAAAGTCAAAGAGACTCAAAACACATTGAAAGCTTCCAAATAATACAAACCTTTCCATACCAATGGCTTCTTTTAAAAGTATGTACGGATTAAATATACATCCCATAGGGATGTGGGATGTATATTTAATCCGTACATGGGATGTTATTGAAATTATTGAGATAGATGATTATTATATTATATAATAAGAATCTATAATTCACCCTTTTAAGATATATAATAGTCTTTAAATTATGTATTTAAAATAAATCTTCTAATAAGTTAATAATGGTAAAATTGACTCGATTTAAAGTTAATAAATCAAATTTAAATTAATCGAATGATTCAATTTAAAAGGATTTTAAATTGTTTAAATTCAACTAAAATTTTGTGGTTCAAATTCGACTAACCTATTATCATCTATATACTCAATTTAACTAAACGTAACAAACTTTTAAATTCAATTTTAGTTCATTATTTCTACTTCAAGTGGATAATCACATGCATCTTCACAAGAAAGAAGGCACAAAGTCCAAAATACAACCACCATGAACAATCCACTGTCTCCTTCACTCGACCTATGAAATGGGTCTCACCAAGTATGATACAAGATGTTAAAAAGGCAAAGCAAAACAAAGAGGAAGAAAATTGGTGAAGAGAAAGAACAAAGAACAAGTGTTTGATACGTGGTTGGGTGTCCCTACAAGGGAAGGGAAGAGTTTAAGTTTGCCTTCTATCTAATTGAATGTCGCATCACAATGCAACAAAATAAAGAAATGTCAAAAGGTTCTAAATCATCACTAACATGAAGCTCCTTCGTTACTCCAATTAATTATCTACCTTCTAAGACTAAATTGTTTTCTCTTGTAATGAAAATAGCATTCATTCCTTTGAGAAGTATTATTCTACAAAAAGACACAAGAGATGCATATTAACTTATAATCAAAATACAATATAGATTCAAGTATAACCGAGAGACAGTAATTTATACATTAAAAAATAAATTTGTATTAAAAATAATAAAATATAAAGAAATTTAAATATAAAAGTATTTTAAATAAGTTATTTTATTTTATTTTTAATCAAATCTTTTAAAATTTATATATAAATTAAAAATGACTTTTGAATGAATTTATTGTAACAACTCTAACCACCCACTTACAGTTATTGTCCGCTTTAGATTGTGAGATCCCAGATCAGTTGGAGAAGAGAATGAAGTACGTCTTATAAGGGTACAGATATCTTTTCCCCATAGATGCTTTTTTGGGGTGCAAAAAGAGTAAAACCATGAGGGCCTTGGTCCAATGGACAATCCAAAACGGACAATATATGTGAACCGGTGGTTTGAGTTATTACAAACGATATCGAAGCTGGTTTTTGACTCGTTGCGCCATCGAGGACGTTGGGCTCTAAGGGGATAGATTATAAGATCTCATATCGGTTGGAGAAAAGATCAAAGTATGTCTTATAAAAATATAAATATCTCTTTCTCCTTAAAAACATTTTTTTCAGCGTGAAAAGATCAAAATTGTGAGGCCTTGCCTCGATAAGTAACCCAAATCAAAGAATATCTAGAACAAGATTTTCTGTCCAATTTTATGGTGTCTTATTGTGTCCAGTAAATCTTAATCATTTATTTATGTAGGTCCCGCATGGATTTCACATAAATAAACGTGAATCTCACATAAATAAATGACTAAAATTTACTGGATATAATAAGACACCATAAAAACTAGACAAAAGATCTAGACTCAAAATATCTATACGTGGTAGCTACTACATTTACAAATCTAAAAATAGAAGACGGAAATTGTTGAAAGAGACTAATTTTCAATTGAAGGTAGCCAACTTTTTGAGGCCGGCGAAGGATATGACACATAATTGGGTCATTATTATGAAACCCTGAATTTAGTTCGTTCGAGAGTTTGAGTATTAATTACGTTTGGTGAAATTTTCAAGAGGCCAACTTTCTTGTGAATGCGACTAATCATTGAGTTAACAACCATCCAATTATAAGGGCCAGATATTCTGTTTACATAAATCCGTTTTTATTATATTTTATTAAAATTTACCAACACATTTTTATAAAATTTATATAAATAAATGGATAAAATTAAATAATATAAAATTAGAACCTTATAACAGGCTCTTAGATCCTCTGTCTCCCTTCCCTTATCTTTACCTTATCTCCTTTGCATCTGAGCCATCTATTTAAATGGATCCACTTAAATGTGGGTTAGATGCAAAGGGGCAGGGTAGGAACAAAGAAAGGAGCTAGAGGATCAGCCCCCTTGTAACAGAGAATCTCATGTGCAATTATAACTTAACTACGTGTAATTAAGGTTAATGATGGTGTAGTCTCTTAAGCCTATTTTAGGTGAAAACAAATTAGGAATTTGTCCTTTTTTACCAAATCCCTTTAATCATATAAACTTTTTATAGAATTTGGAATCCCAAGACCTTAGAACTTTTCAAATAATTGCAAGTACAAAACAAAACCTAATTAATATTTTAAAAATTGGACCGAAAATTAAACTAGTAAAATAAAAAGTTTAGAGTTTAAAAGGTTAAATTGATATTAGACTATTATAAAATTGATTAAAGAATGAATAAAATTAAATAATCTAAAATATAATTCAAAGATATTATTCTTACCAATAAAAGAATTTGGAGTTTAATTAAAAATATATTATTAAATAAAAATTAATTGAATTGTTTTAGTTTATAAAAAATTGTTAATTTACAAAATTTAATCGATTAATTAATAAATTGAGTGATTTTTAACAATAAAAATTATTAAAATAAATCGAACCAAAAAATTAAAAATTGAATCAAAAAATTTCTTCGATAAATAAAACCTATTGGATTTTTTAATTTTTAATTATTGCTTTTGGTATAAAAAAGTTCTGCCTTGTTTTGGGGACGAGGAACTCCAATAAAAAGTAGAAATTTTGATTAAAAAAATATTTTTTAAATCCTAATTTAAAAGTAAAATTTAAATATCTAAACTACAAATATAGTTTTAATTGTTTATTTTATCATTAAGAATTATTCAAATTTTGATAATAATATTATAATTTTAATAATTTTTATGAATATTAATTATAATTAATATCAACTAAATTATTTATGAAAAATATATAACTAATATTACACTGCCTGTACATTCCAATCGAGTTGGAAACTTAAAGAGAAGTAATATAACAAAAAGGGGAAGGTAAAAAAAAGATAAAAATCAAGAATCAAGATAGATTTTCACCTAATTAGTAATTACTGCTCGTGGTTACTTTCTGTTTTTTTACTGCGAGTTACACGTGAGCAATGGTCTTGTCCTCTCCTGTTGCCTCGGACATGAGGGTCTCGTCCATCAAAATCTTCTTCTTCTTAGCAATGAAACTCTCTATTGTTCGCCTGAACTCTTCGCTGTTCATCTCCTCCATTGATTTTCTCGCCTCTCTGTAGTCTTCGTCGACCACGAGATGTCTTTCATTCTCCTTCTCCGATGGCCGGAGCTTTCGTTGACGAATCCTCTTCTCGGTCGACACACTCAACTCCGACTGAGTCCTCGCGAATTGCTTCGCCTCTTTCTCTGGGAGGGGTTTGGTGTTCCTGACCATCAACGCGCGACTCAAGTTCTTGGCCAGTGGAAAGTAATCCACGCTTTTGCTACGGACGGTTCGTTTGACCTGAAGCTTGACTTCCCTGGGAGGAATCTCCGGGGCATGAGATAGGACAAGTTGTCCGCACGCGCCGCCGGTTGTGTTCCGTCGAGGAGAATATAAAGAAGACGAAGACGACGATGAAGAAGAACGAGAACAAGAGACGTACTGGTCGTAGAGATCGGGCTGAAAACTGGCGTCGTGTCCTCCGTTAGTGGATGAACGATAAACAAGGAAAACGATGACGTTTACGAGGATAAAGACGCAGAACTCTGCTCTAAGAAGAGGAACACAACTGCAGGCAAATCCTAGGATGTCGGGAATGGACATGAGGCACCATGAAAGGAAAACCAAAGCTCCCGTTACACGTAAACAGAGAGTGAGGCTTCTTTTGATCTTGTACCTTCTCAAGGCGTCAGCTTTCTCCGCTTTAACCTTGTCAAACTCAAACGACGCCATCTTGGGTTGGTTTCTCTTTGCCTTGTAAAGGGTATAACAAATATATATAAAGAAGAGGGTAGTAGGGTTTTGGTGTGGTTGCTTGGAGGAGACGATTTGCAGAGAAGGAAAGTGAGAGAGAAAGTAAGGAAACTGAAGAGAATGTGAGAAAGAGAGTGTGTATGTGTTTGTTTGAGGTCTTCTCTTTGGTTTGGTATTATGTTAGTTTTGGAGTATATAGACTACAGAGTAAGATCTATTGGCTTGGAGAGGGTGGGGAAGGGCTTTTATAAGGGAAATTTGAAAGAGAGAGATTTGGTGTTTGATACTTTAGTCATTTTAAAAGTGGAAACTTTATATTTATCATTAAAAAACTTAAAGCTGGTGTGGCTATACCATGGTCCGCCCAAAATGATGCTCTTGGGTTTAGAACCAGATCTTCTGTCTAATTTTACTCTATTTTATTTCGTCTCATAAAATTTCAGCGATTTATTTTGTGGGATCCACGCAGGGCCCATACAGACCTCACATAAATAAATGACTGAGATTTATTAGACACAATAAGATACTATAATATTAAACAGAGGATCTGATCTTCTTGGTTTTATGTTGTTTTGGTCTTTCACTTAATCTATTTTCTCTCTTAATTTCTTTTAGGCTAGGGAAGACATAGGAATTGCCCTTATTAATTATAATGTATTTCTTTCTTATTTTTAATGAAAAATGTTAAGTTATTATATTTCAGATTCGGGCTAATTAAATTATCAAATGTATAAACTACTTGATAAATCAAGTAACCGACTCGATTAAGTGACAATCAACGAATAAGTAAAATGAATTTTACTTGATAAATCAAGTTACAAACTTAATTAAGTGATAGTTAACAAAAGAGTGAAATAGTTCTGATGAATCTATTGCAATCAATCTAGAAGTCAACTAGGTTTGCAAAATTTTTCATTCATACAAAAGGTCGGCTTCATACATGCTTGGTGTCTAATTAAGTAGTGAAGGTGAGATGTAGTATTTTTTAATTATAAATTAATTAAAATAAGGTTCAATTTAATAAAAATTATTTCAATTATTGGGAAAGTAACTATTTTATTATTTAAAAATTAGGGAGTTGTTGTTTTGATGATATTCACAGTCAATGCTCTCTAAACTATTGTTAAATACTTTAAGTTATTTATTAATATACAAAGATATTTTAAACAACATTTAATGGTTATGAAAATCACCAAAGTAATTGAATTCTTCAGTCTCATACTATGGATCAAAGTTTTTAAAACCGAACTGGAAGTTAAACCGATAAGACAAGAGATTTAAAATTTTAAAACATTTAACCGGTATTAGACTGTCATAAAATCAGGTAAAGATTAAATAAACTTAAAGAATTTGAGATGTGATTGAAAGAGTTTATCTTTACCTATTGAATACTTTGAAATTTAATTGAAACAAAAGATTGTTAAAAATAATTAATTAATTAATTTTAGTTTATAATAATTTAATAATTAATAAAAATTTATCAATTTATCAATTTTTAACAACAAAAGTTATTAAAATAAATCAAATTAAAAAGTTAAAAACTGAAACGAAAAGTTTAATCACTGTTATGGATTTTTTTTCATCTAATATGCAATAGCATTTTTCATGCGAAAAAAGATTTATGACATCAATAAATAATGTATCATATATAAAAATACTTTAATTAATATGGATTACAATAATTGCAAAAACTACTAAATAATAATCATATAATTGAGTCTTTTTCATATATATGAACTTTTGAACTATATCTCTTAAGCTAATCATCAACCAAATTACAAAAACAATTAACAAATCTTACATTCTCTCCACTTACGATGCCGCCATTTATACTTATGTGATTATTATTTCGGTAATTTCTGTAATTATTATAAATTTATAATTCATATTATTTAAGTTAATTCTGGATCAAATGGTTCATGATATAATTTAGTTAACATGGATCATAATAATTATAAAATTACTAAAATAATGAATTATTAACTGGTTGTGCTTAAATATTATTTTTCATTTATCAAATTTAGCTCTATATATTATATAAACTATTTAATACATGTGAGTTACTCCACAATTGCAAATTACTCCAATAATTGTGAATGCTCGTTATGAAATTATGACTGATCTGCAAATTAAAATTTGGTATATAAATAAAAAAACTAACCATATTAATAAAGTTGAACCCAATGTTTTAAAAATTAAACTGAAAGTTAAACCGATAAGATAAAAAGTTTAAGATTTAAAATGTTCAATTGGTATTAGACCGTTATAAAATCGGCTAAAGATTAGATAAAATAAATTTTTTTAAATATATTTTAGAGAGATTTTTCTTAATTATTAAAGAATTTAAAAATTAATTATTAATTGATTTATTTTAGCTTATAAGAACTTATTAACTTACTAACATTGACTGATTAAGTAATAAATTAATCAATTTTTAACTAAAATATTTGTTACAATAAATCGAACCAAAAGGTAAAAATCGAATCAAAAATTAGAACGACTGACAATTTTTATAATTCAACCGGTTGAGTTTTTTAACAAACAAAAAAAAAACTCACATCTCAAGTAGAGAAACAGGAGAATAAAAAGAATGGTAAAGTGATGGGAAAAGGCTGATCTTTGAATATAGGCTTTCATGGGATACTCATGAACTGTGAGACATAGACGATGAGACAGCTTCATCTCTCTGGTTTGGTGGTATCAGATATACATTTGGTGAAACCCCATGAAACATTTGATCCTAAGAACCCAACAAGTACAGTAAATTAAAAAACAAAGTGACAGTTATACCTTCCAGTAGTTGTGGAAATGGATCAAAGAAAACACGTGATACATCAACTGTTTAACTACAAAAGGCATAAAGTTGTAACCGAATTAACTGCCAATATATATTTTTTCAAACATTTTCTTGACATGGTCACGGTTTTTGTTTGAGTTCTCTGTGACAGGACTTTGATAAGTTCTTCCTAGTTATGCTCTTCATCAGGATAATGCATTTCGTTTCCTTTTTCTGGGGATTCCAAGAGTGAGCCAAGTGAATGGTTACTTTTGCATTTAATTTCGGACTTGTAAAGTTAAACCAACCGCTTACTTTAGGTTGTTTTCTTCTTCTGCTTTATATGCTTTGTATCAACTATTAATGCTATAAGTATAAAGTTTTTTTTTTAACTATTTAGTCGGTCCATTTTAATTAGTTATGCTTGAGGTGAAAAAGAAGCCACGTAAGAAAAACAAAAAAAATATATTTGAAAAAATATTGTTCATATCAAATCTTAATATAAAATTTATTTCAAAATAGTATAATAAATTCTGAGTTATATATTTCATTTAAGGTAGATTATTTTCAAAAATTATGAATTATGTGTAAAATATTAATTATATCTTCTGTAATATTATGACTTATAAATTTTTTTAAGTTGTAATTATTTGTGGTATTATTAATTCTTTTTATATTTTAATATATTGATTTATAATTTAATATAATTAACTTTTGACACGTACGATTATAAAATTATACATATCGTGTTATGAAATAAAGATTGAGATATAATTAATATTTCGTCTTTATTTAAGATTTTTTAAATAATTTGTCATTTGTTTATTTTATCAACATAAGTATGCTCATGTGCAAGTATATACATGCTAAGTGATGATTATAGGTGTAATAAAAATGATTATTTGTAGGTATTTACAAAGATAATGTAAAATCAAACTTCAAATCCTTTATTACCAATGCTAAGTTAATTAGGTACAAATTAATTTATTATGCACACATTATTGGTAACTCTTAACATTATGCATTTATCACAATATCATGAAATGAGAATTTGTTAAAAAAAATTCTTACCTCTTAATAGTGACGGAAAATAACATACCGCCGAAAATTTAATTTTTTTATACATCGTTCCTGTTCATTCCCTTCAGTTTACCAACAGAATTTAGTCCGTTGCTAATTTGTACCAACAATATGTCGTTAACATTTGGTCGCCATTAATATTATTACCAACGTAATTTACACTGTTGGTAATATATTTTTGGTTGTTGGTAAATTATTAACAGAAAAATACCGTCGGTAAATTTAACTACGGTCCTTTTACCGACGATTTTATCCGTCTGTTATTTCGAATATAAGAGTTTACTATTGAATTTTTTAATATGGGCAGAGTGTAGAGTCCATTAATAAGAATTGAGCTTGGGTCAACTATTGTCCAAATAACTAAAATTAGTTGTTCATATTTAGTCAATATGAGATAATCTAACTCTCCCCTTCAAGTGCAACTGGAACTGGACATCTAGTTGTCACTTAAAATATACGCAGTAATAACCGGATCAAGCTACTAGGACTGGACATCTAGACGGACAACCGAGAAATTAATAATCCGGATCAAACCTGCTTTGATACCATATTAAATTTTTTAATATGGGCAGAGTATAGAGTCCATTAATAATAATTAGGCTTGGGTCAATCATTGTTCAAATAACTAGAACTAGTTGTTTGGATAGTTGACTTTTACCACTTATAAATCTTTTAACATTTTCATATTTAATCAATATGGAATACTCTAACATTTACCAGCAGTTATGTCCGTCAATAAACTCCCGATTTCTTATAGTGGGTGTAAAGTTAAAAAACACTTTACATAAAAGCTTACATGTTCTAGAAAAATTAAGGTACCTCCCTTTAAAGTTGTAATAGGGTTTGACCTTTGGTAGGCTCTTTATGTTCTTGCACATAACATAAAAGGTAAGATTTTGGTTGGAAAATGGAATATAAGTGCATAAAGAAAGGTTGGAGAGTGAAGGTAGATAGTAATCAACCAAACAATTGTGTAGGATTAGTGATGAACTAATCTAGAATTGGCAATGAATTAACCTAACTTGACTCAAGTTGGACCCTTAAGAGATCACCAGAATCTACTTGAATGGACTAAAATGATATTATTTTGAAAAAAAAGTTCAAAAAGTGAATCTAAACGTTAAATTCGAGTCATGTTCGATCAAAATTGTCATTTTTTATATATTAAAAAATAAAAATAAATGAAAATAATGTGTGACAATTAATCTAAAACACGCTTAGAACGAGTGCGTTTGATAAGAATAAGTTCATAATTACAATATGAAGATATTCGATAGATATTGACGGTGGCTTGATACTTCAATACTTGCATATTTACTTGTTGAAAGTCGTTAAAGAGACTAAGTTTTCATTTTAAAATTTTAAATCTTACTATAAGGATGTAACAAATTCCAACATGAATAGTGTTTTAACGATTGTAAAATATCAATTCAATGAACAACTTGAGAAGATTTTGAATCATCAAACAATAAAGATAACACCAAAAAAGTAGTTGTCCCTCTAAACTTTTTAACTAAGAAAACAGAGAGCATATTAGGTTTTGGGTGGTCACATAGATTAGTACAACTCCATGATTGACACTTCAACCTCTTTTTGTACACTAGTTCATCACTAACACATCATACTTTTTAACTATCTATTTTCTTTACCAAAAAAAAATTTAATTCACAACCCTAAATTGGACCGAACCCAATTTAGTAATTAATTCAAAAAGGGAAAAAGAAGCATGGATTAAATATGAAATTCCAAGTAAAAAAAATGCCATGTAGTAGATGAAATCTTATGGTAGATATATTGAAAACTCAGTCTTGCCAATTTTGGGAGATTGAACACAATGACAAGAAAAACAAAAGAATGAAAAAATATGGTAAAAGGATAAGAAAAGTTGATGTGAGTTGTGACTGGATCGAACCTTAAACTATCGCAAACCATGAAACAATATGAGATATATGAATTATAGTTGCATGTGATTATGATATTTGCGGATGATAATTATTGAGAATTCGGATATGATTATAATAAATTACGTGCGAACTAATCAAAATTATCAAGAAAAAAAAATCTCTCAACACACTAATTTACTCAAATAAGATGGAACTGAACCTATAAGTAAGAAGAGAAAGCCTTAGATAGTTAATTGTTTCGGAGATTTTTTTGATTAGGTAGGGTTTTAGCTTTAATACGAAAAATCTATTAATAAATCTAGTTAATCAAAGTGTAATATTTGGTATGTTGATTTTTTTACGTATGAGTTATTTATTTTAAGAATCAGTTGGATTGATTAATTTTTTCGTTTTAACTTATTCAAAGCGATGCATAATCTTAGAAAATACTTTTGAATGAATCAAATTTTAGTGGGTGCTTGGTTGATGGGTTTGAGAAAAGGGTTAATGGGTAAAGAATGAAAAGTGAGTGGTTGGTTGTTGATTATGATTATAGAAGTAATGGTTTGATATCCCACTTTGGGAGAATCCTCTATACCCCCCATTTAGTAGAGGAATGAAACTCATTTCTTAGTAGAAACTAATTTTTTAAAATATTTTTAATACTAACTAATTAAAATATAATTAATTAAAATA
>JANZLX010000006.1:2166974-2183136 GCA_025531955.1 Erythroxylum orinocense
GAGTACCTTGGCTAGGCTTTTATTCATATTATTTTCAATCTTTAATTTTAATTTCTTCCTATGTGATTTCGTGTTTTTAAAACCAATTATTCCCATATCAAATTATTTTCATTATTATTTTTGTTTTATTTTTATTTTCGATTTCGCACAAATAAATAATTACTACACTGGTCTCTGTGGTTCAACCCTATTCACCACTTTACTCGCTTAAGTGTTCTAGAGTAGGAATTTATTTTTGATCGGTTTGACACGCCATCAATCTTCTAAGCTTGCAATGGATAGAACAATAGGAATATTGGACGAAAATTAAATGCAAATGGATCATACCTTGCTTCCTTCATAATGGGGTTGTATTTATTTTCTTTATTAAAAGTGTTCTATATGATTTAAAAATTGAATAAAAGTTAAACCGGTAAGATAAGAAATTTAAGATTTAAAAGGTTCGATCGTATTAAACTATCATAAAATTAACTAAAGATTAAACAAAATTAAAATTTTGAAATATAATTGAAAAGAACTGTCCTTATCCATCGAATAATTTGAAGTTTGATTGAAAAAAATCTTGTTAAATGAAAATTAATTAGTTTATTTTGATTTATAATAACTTACCAATTTACAAAAATTAACTGATTAATTAATAAAATGATCTATTTTAACAAAAAGAGTTATTAAAGTAAATCGGACTAGAAAATTAAAAACCGAACTGAAAAGTTGAAAGATTATAAGTTTTTACAATTAAATCAATAGAACCGGTTAAGTTTTTAAATTATTAGTATTTATGTTCTTTATTAGGAGGTGTCCTATATGTACGGTTACTAAAATTAAGGATGGAAAAATTAAGGATGGAAAAATGATTCAAAATCCCAATTGGTCTTTTCCGGTTTTATTTGAATTTAAATTCGGACAAACTTTGGGTATAGAAATGGCAATATTCCCATATATATAACTAACCATAATTATCTTGTCTTTATACTTTTAATGAGCTTGTTTAAATCTAAGTTTGGTCCAAACTTAAAATTAATGTTTTAAAAATTAAACGGTAAGTTGAACTGGCAAAATAAGAGGTTTAAAAATTTAAAAATTTAATTAGTATTACACCGTCATAAAATTAGTTAAAGATTAAATAAAATTAAATTTTTTTAAATATGATTGAAGAAGACTAATCTTACTTACCAAAAAATTTAAAGTTTAATTAAAAAAAAGAAGGTTAAATAAAAATTTATTTATTTATTTTTATTAATAAAACTTGATTAATTTACGAAACAAGTTATCGACTAATTGATAAACTAATCAGTTTTTAACAATAAAAATTATTAAAGTAAATTAAACCGATTTAAAATTTTCATGATTAAACCAACTAAACGAGTTAGGTTTTTAATCATTACTTAATATTGCTAAATAAACTATTTTGAAATTTTCAAATATGCTTGAAATATGAACAAATTCATATTCTAAGTCTACTTATTTGGATTTTTCCACATTTTTTGTTGTTGTCTATAATAGAACATCAACTGTCCACTTTTTGCAAGTATTGTCACTCCCGCCGTTGAAACTTAGGAGGCAGTTAGTTTGTATAAGAGAATGGTAATAGGAAATAAAAATGAATATTATCATTATAATTATGATGATTGGTTAAGAGAAATGGATGATTACCATTACCATTGATTATAGTAGTTGATTTGTAAAAAATATTAAGAAAAAAAATAATTACATTTTAATTAATTAAATAATTATAATTAAAAATAGTGTAATTAATTAATTATAATATTTTAATTAATGAATGAATTGTATTGTAACTATTAATTTATTATATTTTAATTAATTAATTACAATATTTTAATTAATGAATGAATTATATTTTAATTAATTATATTGTAATTAATTAATAAATAATAATATTAGTTAAAAAATATCAAACCTTATTATACCAGAAAAAATCAAACATTGCTTTAGGTCATAAGATAGGAATAAATAATAGTGGCAAAGCTATTATATAGAAAAACAAAGGATATTGGAGAGCGATAAAAGAGGGAGGCAAATAAAGAAAAACGTTGGACTATCGTTAATAATAAACGCGCTCTAAAATATACGAAGAATGACTCTCATTTCTCTCATAATCGAGAGGAATAGAGCAATGTCCAAACACTAGGAATGAAAGTATAAGTACTCAACCATAGTTTTTTACCAGGCTTTATTTTTTATTCCATATCCATTCCTTTCTCTTCATACCCACCAAACAAGCACACCTTCACGTATATACTATGATATATTGGTTAACATTCAACTCATTAATTAGTTAAAATTAGAGATGACAACGGTCTAAGCGAACTCAAGTCATACAACAAACTTGACTAGATTTTAACATATTCAAAATTAATTATTTATCAATATATAAAATGAATTGTTTTGTTAGTTCAATCATGAAGCCTAAATTTTATTTTACATGCAAAACATCCTTTTGGTACACATACAAAACTAACATCATTTTAATATGAAAGAAGTTGAAGTTTCTAGTCATGTTCAAGCTATGAAGTTTTGACCCCAAACTCAATTCAAAGTCTAAAGAAAAGGCTCAACTTCAGGCTTAGTTTGAGATTGAAAAAAAAAAGGTTTAACTCAATCTAAAATATGATATTTTAGTAAAATATTCGAGTCTAACCCAAATATGGATCTATAAAAAACCTCTTTATTATATAAGGATAAGGCTGCATATTATCTGATCTTCCCAGACCTCGCTATACTGCAACATTTCGGACTGAATGTGATAATGATAATGATGATTATTCAAATCTAACCCGAACTCTAGTCAATTTAGATTAAACTCATTGTTTTTAAATTGAGCTAAACTAAGATGACTTCGAGTCCTTTTGTAATTTTTAGTTGCAATTTTTATATAGAAGGATTTTTAAACAATAAAAGTACAATCATGTCAATTTTGAAATATAATTTAGAGTTAGCATTTTAAATAAAGATCAAATTATTCAAATTTAGACATAAATTTTTAAAAAATTAAGTTTCAAACTCAAGAACCCTCACTCAAAACTTATTAAAAAAATAAACTTGTATTCAATCTAAAATCTAAAATAACTTGAAAACCAAAAAATAACCTACAATTCAATTGAGTTTTAGATCACTCGTACTTAATTTCTAAACCCAAAAATTAGTCAACGTGTCCTCAATATGATATTGATATATCTTAGACTTCAATTTAACATATATGTCCAAACTTTGAATAGAAGAGATTTATTTCTATTTTTGTTTTGAATATAATGATTTTTTTATCATTTTCAAAAAATTGATACATTATATAAATATATAAAAAAAGAATTTCTTTTATTTTCCAACACTGTACACATGCCATTTTCTTTTCTTACCATAGTTTTAAATTCATTATTTTTTATATATGCAAAAAATGCATAATAATATATCCCATATAAAATATATATAATTACAAATTAAATATATTAACATCACAATAATAAGGACACTATGCCTACTAAAAAGGGGAGGAGACTTAGATCATATCTCTATGATTGCTTTTCACCTGTAGAGATAATACTATCAGACCTCCCCAGATTTCATTTTATTGCGAAACTTCAGATTGGGTGTGATGATGATGATGATAATGATTTTGTAGATTTACTATATAAGTCAGAATTACAAAACAATTTTGTAGATCCACTGACTATAGTTCTTCTGAGTTGAATTTGTTCCATGCCTCCTGAGATCAAAGTAATTTAAGTTAAGGTTTGTAAAACTGATCCAAAAGATAAGGATGTTGTATTTAGGGTTGGCAACAGGTGGAGCTAGTCCCAGTTCAGCTCGCAGGCAGATAGGATTTTGAATAAAACGACGTTGTTTTAGTTTATTGAAGGCATCGTCGAATTGACGGGGCATCGGGCCAGCAGTAAAATACTAAACCTAGTTGTATGCAATGCTAAAAACCATCTCCATTATAAGTTTGTGGAGTGTTCTGATAGATTGTGCTTGATGATGGATCTAAACATGTGAGAAGATAACAATTGTACAAGAAAATAAAAGACATGAATGGTTACTAACCTTTAATAGATCAAAAACTTTCTCACATGTATATTTCTGCTGTATGCTTGCACCTCTTTGCTGCAACTTGTCGGGATGGACGAAGAGAGTGGCTTTACGGTAAGCTTTTTTAACAGCAGCGTTAGGCACAAGATCTGTCAAAGGAATTGGCTTCCAGCCACTGTCAGGGCCAAGGATCTGCATGCACAACAAACCAATTAAGCATACAACTAGTATCCAGTGGTTGACCTTCAAACACAAGTAGTCAAGAAACAATGATCGGTAACTGTATCGCTAGGGTAATTCCGTCACGAAAGAGATAAAACTTAAGTCGTGCTGCTGTTTGAAGGCAATGTAAATAGAACTTTCAAAGTTTTGGATAGCCATGCAATGATTTCTCTATCATCCACACAATCACCATGCTAAGCTATTCCGAAAAGGTTTAAAGAGTGTTTCCAACTGCAAATAAATTTAGAGATCGGTAAAAGAAGCTACATACATATTGTAACGTCGAAAGCAGGGCACGCAAGTTCCTTTCTTTCCCGCTTGACCATCTCTTCACTTCAGCATCCAAAGTTTCTGCTAGTCTCTGCCAAATTCCATTCAAAATTGAGAGGTGAGAAAAGGATTTTTAACTCATCATAATTCATAACAGCAAGATAATTTCTAAATCTTTGAAAAATCAATTACATTTCTCTCTGCTTGCTCTTTCTGAACGAGAAGGTCACGCATGTTCTTCTCTGCAAGAGCTTTTGGCTGCCAAAAGAATTATTTTTATTAGATCGGTCAACATAGATCTCAATCAAACTTTAAAGAAGAACGCATACAGTTCGGTCTGCTGTCCGTTGATTCCTTTCTAATGTATCTTTACACCTTTGATCTAACTCATCATTTGCCCCTCTACTTGGGTATGAACTGCTGGAAGGACCCTGACCTTTTTTCTGTTGATCCTGCACGAAATTCTCACTCTTACTAATTCTTAAATGCTATTAAAACTATATGCTTTTAGATAAGAATGACTGATAAACCAACTCACTTCAGATGTCGCTCCATCATCTCTTGAGGCACCTGAAAACTTATCAGTTGTTGATCTGTCAGACTTATTTCTTGCCTTCTCTGACATTGCTTTTTCTAG
Organism: Erythroxylum orinocense; assembly: GCA_025531955.1. Classification (NCBI taxonomy): domain Eukaryota; kingdom Viridiplantae; phylum Streptophyta; class Magnoliopsida; order Malpighiales; family Erythroxylaceae; genus Erythroxylum; species Erythroxylum orinocense. Next base: position 2,172,148 of record JANZLX010000006.1, read on the forward strand.
TGCACGCTCCCTAGCCTCTGCAGTCGCTCGTTCTACAGCAGCACGTTCAGCTTTCAACTTGGCTTCCAAAGAAGCCTTCTCCGCTGTTGACTTATGATTAGCTTGAGTGGAAGGATTTTCCAACCTTTCTCGGGCCTCGGATGTCACCCTTTTCTGAGCTTCTGTAGCAGCAGCAGCAGCCGCCTTCTCAGCAGCAGCCCTTCCTGCCCTTTCTTTGGCTTCAGCAAAAGCCCTTTCTCGAGCTTCTCTGATGGCTCTTTCAACAGCTATTCTTTCTTTCTCTTTCTCCATATCCTGATTTTTTGCCTCTTTTTGCTTAGGGGATTCTTTTTCCATCTTCACTTCCTTCTGGAAATTATCTTCAGCTTCCTTCTCCTCCCTTGTCAGCATTTGGTCATGATCATCCCCTTCTTCACAACTGCTTTCATTTGTTTTCTTCTCCTCGGATATCTCTGTGGTTGTCTCTCTCTGTTCAAGCGGACAAGGTTTTTGACTTGTTTCTGCATCTATGTGAGCATTAGCCTGCCTTCTATCAGGGGAAGAGTCAAAGTATGTATCATCTGTTTTGTTACAGGCACTAACTTCAGACTTATTTACATCGTCATGGGTTTCTCCCAATTCACAAGGTACTTCTTGGGAGCAGTTTTCAGTACCAAAAGCATTCTCTGTTGCTATCCTGTTACCTAACCATATGTTGCTGTGAATAGGTATGAAATTCTTCTCATTTTCTTCACAATTACTGACAATATCAGATTCTTCAGAATCTACACAATTCTCATCCAATTCACAAGGCATTTCTGTGAAATCCTTCTCTTGACTGCACACTCCTGTGTAGCCTGTCATGTGATCTTCCTTTTCTTTCTGCTCAAAGTTTGATTTAATTTGCCCTAAATGTTCACCACTCTTGTCAATGACAAGGATCTCACTGGTATCCACCTGATCATTAATCCCCTGAAGACCAGTAAAAACTTGTGCCAGTCCAGTGCAGTCACCAGGCTCTTTTTCCTCCATTTTATCTTCCTGATCAACTGCAGGTGAATAACTTTCAGATCTATCCTTTTCCTTCTCATGTTCTTCCATTGTCATTAAACCTGCAGTTACCTCCGTACCCTCCAAATTCCTTTCATGTCCAACAGCATCATGAGTCCTAACTACGTCCTCAGTTTCATCCTGATCATACACATCAACAACTTCAAAACTGATCCCATTGTATCCAAAAGCCTGATGCGTTGTTTCCAAATTCTTTTCATCTTCTGTGCTCTGTTGCATCTCCAATATGATTCTCTCAGATTCTACCTTTTCATAAACTCTCTCTCCTCTCTCTTCTGTTTCATTCTTCAGAATATTGTCTTCTAATGACTTCTCGATGTCTTTCACCTCTTCCAACTGATCACCTCCATTTATCTTCCAATCCTCCCTCATGCTCTTCTCACAATCTTCCTCGTCTTGGATTAATCTATCTTTATGATCTTCAGTTAACTTCTTTTCTTTCACCTCTTCCAGCTGATCACCTGCATTTATCTTCCCGTCCTCCCTCATGCTCTTCTCACAGTCTTCCTCGTCTTGGATTAATCCATCTTTATAATCTTCAGTTAACTTCTTTTCAGTTCCTTCACCCATTACAGTATCATTTCTTGCTTCTTCATGCCCCTTCTCATTTTCCTTCTCCCAGTTAACAACATCTGCACTCATAGTAACTTCATCCATTCCAATCTTTATGTCTTCTTCATGGTATTTTTCAGCTTGTTTTTTCTCAAATTCGACCCAGTTCTGGAACTCTTTTGGTTCCTCCATATCAATGCTATCTTCCAAATCCAGGATTTCATGTTTTGTATTTTCTTCTGGTTCATGAACATTTTTTGGGTTAGAGTTAACCTCCTCAAAGGACAATTTAGATATATGATGAGCTCCTTCATCTTCATCAGCAATTCCTTCATCTTCATCAGCAACCATAACCTTTTCTTCATTTCCATCCTTATGATGGAGCTCTTTGGCTGATTTGACAATGTTTGCAAATATATTCCATTCAAATAACTTTTTGAATGGATTTAGTTCATTCTCAAACTTATACATTTTAGCATCCTCCTTAACTGCTTTTGTTGTCTTGTTCTGCTCCTTTGGCTTCTCAATGTTTTCCTCTATCTTCATCTTCTTGCTCCATTCAACTGCATTGGCAAAAGGCATCTTGTAAATTTCATTGTCGACCTGCCCCAACTTCAATTCTGTTGCCATAAGGTGTTCATCGTAAGCAAGTTCTGAGAACATTTTTGGCACTTCTCCAGCTTCTGTTTGGTCCAACCTGTGATGCATTTGAGTTGATTTAAGCTCCGTGTTCTTTGCTTCTACTAGAACACTGGAAGATTTTCCTTCATTTATAATCTCTGAAGTTTCTTGGCTTGTTTCTGGTGCATTATGCTTTGAGAAGTCAACAGGAACTTGTTTCTGAATATCCTCTCTCTGGTAAACTTCCTGAGCCTCTGTTTCTTCTGATTTCTTAGTTTCTTCTGTCGCTTTAACTACTCCATTCTTGGTTTTTGAAATGTTAGAAGAGCTCAATTTCTCTGCCTTCAAACCATTACTAGACCTCCGTCTTTCCATTAATTCTTTTGCAATTTTAATCTTTGCTTGAGCCTCCTCTATGGCCTTCCGCAAAGCAGCTACTGAGGTAGCAGCAGCTGAACTTGTATCTATTTCCTCGTCAAGAAAAGCTGCTCCACTTTCAGAACAATCATTCCTAGCATCCCAAAACTTGGATTTTATTGACTGACTAGAACCACCATGATTATTATTAACCAAGTTTGGTGATAACCCTGAAGGTGGTGAAACTGGTGCTCTTTCTGATGAATGTACACCCAGGCCAATTTGAAACGCATCAAATGAGATATCATGAGAAATGGATCTATTATGTGTTGAATTCTTCTGAAACTTGGCATGAATTGAAGACGAGGTTTCTGCACTGATCATTCTGGGTTGTGGACCAGACACAGCTTTCAAGTGAGGTTTCCATTGCCTTAATTCCTCTCCGAATTTTGAATTTAAACAAGTATCAATTGATACCGAGTGTACAGGCTTGCCAGATTCATTCTTACACAATGGAGGGGTATCATCAATTAAGCAAGTATAACCGGGCATAGCATGGAGTTTACCCACATGTGTGGTTCCATTTATCCCATTATCACCACGATCTAGGCCAGTTTTGTTATATGAAACATTGAACTGTTTAACATCATCTTTTGAATGAAAAGATGCTTCAGGTGATGCAACTCTTTTCTCTCCTGAAAGATTTGAATGCTCGGGTTCTGCATACTTCAATCTTGCTTCATCTGGAGCCCTACAAAATCTCAAAAGAGTAAAAAGCAGGAATTCACTTGGTCAATTTACACCATCACGAGATAAAAATTCAATAAGAAGCATCAGTATGTTTCCTCGCAAAAGCAGCTAAAATGCTCTATTTCTTGTCCAGTAACCTAAATCCAAGGAAGAGATTTCGAAAAGATAGTTTTATCATCATCATCATCGAGTGGATGATTGTATTTGGATGTGCGTAAATAGTACCAGACGAGATAGTTCCCATCACTGATTACCAAAGACGCTTCACAAATTTCAACGAATCAGACACATTTTCACATTGAACTCAAACTCCAAAACCCCAAAGCTTTAAACCTTAAACTCACAGAATCAACCTCGTGTTCCCCATTAAAGATCCTATTCCTTTTCCATATCAGTAGCCAAAAAGCTTCATACTTTTCCAGTTCTACTCCAACCCCACTTTAAACCAACTATTAATCATGCAAAAAGCTACATCTCTACACCTCAATCAATGATCAACACTAGCAATCAACTATAAACGTACCGAGCTTTCTTTGGCTTCGCGAACAATTCCTCATAAGGCATAGCAAACTCCGCTTCACCAAACCCACCAAAAATCTTTGAGTAATCAACCCTCGAGCTCTGTGCATTCACTCCCATTCTCTCATTCAGCTCTGGTAAATCCAGAATCGGAATCGACGAAGCCGCAGACCCACCAAATATCTCTCTGTAATCCTCGACTCGAGACCCGAGCTTCGTTGCACCATTAAAGACGTCGTTGTACATATTCTTCCCTTTAAACTCATGGCCACTTCGTAGCTTCCTTGAAGAGAGAACTGAAGCTTTCTGGCACTCCATTGCAAGACAGAGACAAGATACCGAGTGAAACAGAGGTTTCTGAACTGCAGTGTTCACACGTTTTCTTATTTCTCCGTCTTTTCCGAGGTTTAAAAAAGGAGACCATATTGACCAATCCGACCCAACCAAAAAAGTCTAAACTGTCTAATTGTTTAGTTCGGTTTTAGTTAATAACATATTGATATGAAAACCGGCCGGTTTATAAGAGATGGTGAAGAAGCGAGAGACAAATAATGAAATCTAAAGGCTTTAGGTTTAGGTATATTTGTATTGTCGAACCGGTTAGACTGATTCAATGAAAACCGATCAATTCGATGATACAAAATGTACCTAAACCTAAAGCCTTCATATTTCATTTAGAAATTGACATGTTTCTCGCCTCTTCACCATATCTCATCATCTCTATAGATGCATATAACCCATAGATGCAAAAATTGAGCCAATTTGGCTCTCCTTGGGCGGCTACTATGGGTAACTCATAGATGTAGAAATTGAGCCATGTAAGGGGTCTGTGTTTCTATGATGCTTGTTTGAGTTTAAATCTTTCATTGTTGATCTCTCTCTCATAGTTTCCGGAGATTTGTGTTTGTTTGTTTAGTCATCTTATGTTCTATTGTTGCTCTTTGTTTTTTGACAAGCTGTGCATTTATGCTCCCACACAACCTGTCGTTTGGAGATATTTTGGAGTGATAATTTCTTTTAATGTTACTGCTAATTCTTTTGTATATGAGGTAAGGCCTAGACTTGTTGCATTAATTTCTAGATCTTCTTTCAATCTTTAGTTTTGTGATTTAAGTTGGAGCGGTAATTTTGTCTCCAGAAGAAAGCATCATCTAATCATATAACCAGACAACCACTAGAGCAAGCATATTGGAACATGATGCTTTTGATCTGCAGACTCATCTCTTGCATGAATTAGTTTACTATAATGGTTTAGGTCCTTGCTCTGCATCAATGAAATAGATAGAGGTATAATGGCAGGGAAATCATGGATCTTTAGGACCGGTATCATTGATCATCTGACTAAGAGAGCAAAAATTGGAATGAGTTTTGGATTGAAATGTTGACTCTAGTTATTATAGAGTTCCAATTTGTTTCAAGGTTAACAAATAAGGAGATAAGGATCTACAAGAGTAGTATTGATTAAAACATTGTCTGTAACAGTTAGGACTCTATTATATACTCTATTAGCAGTTGGTTATTTTTTAATTATTCAATTTGTTTTGTGTTATTCAACATTTTAATTTGTTAACAGATAAAGAGACAAGGATCTACTAGTATTGATTAATTAGTTTTATGTAATAGTTATAACTTTATTTCATATCAATATGTGATTTTGATAGTTAGTTTATATATACTCTTTGATCTAAAACACCAAAACTAAAAACTAGCAAATATTTCGGTGAGGCTATGTGAAGTGGAGTAATTGATGGAGCAAAGTAAAGTGAGTAACATCCTGTTGGTCTACTGTGTATCCATTTTGTTGTTAGTCTTCTATATATGTATGCTCCATTTGTGTGTCTTGATAATTTTTGACTTTATCCTATGGGAAAGCACGACTACAAAACTGAATCTTTAACTTCAATAATTTTGTTTCACATTGGTGGTATTTACTTTCAAGTTATCTATGCCAATATTCAATATTAATATGAGAAACATATCTACAAATTTGGACAAGACTATGTATGTCTCCCTATTATGGTATCACATGCAAAAGGATACAAGTGTAAACATAGTTTGGACATTCATCTACCCATAAACCATCTCGACTCTACATCCCTCTCACTTTACTTCCAAAATGGCAAAATCTTTTTTAAAGAAAAGATAATCTACACAAACGAACACACTAATAGCATAATCTTTTGTTTTTGCTTTTCTGACATATATTTACGACGTATCTTAGTTAATGGGACAAGGTTTGTAAATTGTTGAAAAATGGTATCCCAAAAAGCAATTTTATATGAGAATTATTTTATGTAGGAGACTTTTGCGCTAACAATGGCATATACAATTATGTTTTTATACCTTTTAGGTTAAATCATTATGGAGGATATGGAATCATCATCTACTTATGGCAAGTTTGGTCCAGCATGGAATTATTTTTCTTCTTCTCAAGCATATGATGGGAAAATCCAATATAACTGTATGTTTTGCGGTATAATATTTAAAAAGGGAGGAATTTATAAAATGAAAGAACACCTTGCTAGTATTAAGGGTAATATTGCTTCTTGCAAAAAAGTACCACTTAATGTACGTGATACGATTGAAAAATATTTACAGCAATAAGTAAAAAAGAAAAAAGGAAAATAAAGAGGCTCATGATATATCTTTTGGAGATGATGAAGCATCACAAGTATTAGATAAAGGAAAAAGGAAAGACTATTAACATCGATTCTTATATTTCTCCAAGAACTACTCCTAGTTCTAAACTTGGTATAAAAAGTGGTTTGGTTGATAAAAATGTTATTTTGTGACGTAAAAGAGCATGGGTTAGATAGTTTTATCATTTATGTATTCCTTTGAATGCTTTAAATTCACTATATTTTCAATAAGCAATAGATGTTACAACAACAATAGGTCCAAGATTTAAGGTACTGTTTTATTATGAGTTATGCGTACCTTAACTTCAAGATTTTAAAAGGAATGTTAGTTAGTTGTGGATATATATAAGTCTAATTGGGAATCAACAGGATGCACTATTATGGTAGATGAGTGGACTGATAAAAGACAAAAAACCTTGATTAATTTCTTAGATTACTGTAATATTGGAACAACTTTTATCAAGTATGTTGATGCTTCTGATATAGTAAAAAGTACTGATGCTTTATCTGAATTTTTTTTTGAAATTGTTGAGTGGGTTGGATCAAAAAATGTTGTGCATTTTGTTACAGATAATACAACTAATTATATATCAACCGGGTACATATTATAATCAAAATATGGGCATATTTATTAGTCTCCATGCGTTACTCATTGTATAAATCTTATTTTAAAGATATTGATAGTATGAATCATATTTCTAGTCTTGCTTCACGCGCATCTAAGATCACAATTTTTGTGTATAATCACATCACATTTTTGTCTTGGTTAAAAAAGCAAGAAGATTGCGTTGAGATCGTGCGTCCTGCTGCTACCAGGTTTGCAACTACATCTACTCCTTTGAAAAGAGTTTATGAATATAAGCAACTACTTCAAAATTTAATGACAAGTAAACACTTTTCAAGTCATAAATTATCAAAAAGTGAAAATGGAAAAGAAGTTTGTGCTATTATTCTAGATAATAAATTTTGGGATGCTTGCTTGATCATTACGAAGATTGTGGCTCCGCTTATAAGGTTGTTGAGGATTGTTGACTAAAATGAAAAGCCATCTTTGAGGTATATATATGATGGTATGCACAAAACTCCTAAAACAATTATAAATCTTTTTAAAGGGAAGGATAAATTGTACAAGCCTTAAATAGATATTATTGATCGACGATGAGATAAGCATCTTACTTAAAGGATCCACTTAACAGCTTATATTCTCAATTCTTATTGCTTATATAGTAGAGACGCATGTACAGTTAATATTATGGACAATTTGTTTGATGTATTGAATGCAAAGATATTTTCACTATTGAAGAGTAATCATAAGCGATAAATGAAATTAAATTGTGTCGTGAAGATTTAGAGAGTTTTGCTAGATCATCAATAAAAACAGAACTTATGATGAAAAAAATACAACCAGGTAAGTTTTATAATATTAATTCATTATTAACTTATTAATAATATATTTTTTATTTATCATAACTATTAATTTAAAATACAGAAGAGTGGTAGAGATTATTTGGTGAAAGTGATCCAACATTGAGAAAACTCGTTATTAGGCTACTCATTCAAACAACTTCTGCATTAAGTTGTGATCGTAATTGGAGCGTTTTTGAACGTATTCATACAAAGAAACGAAATCATTTGGAACATCAAAGACTTAATGACCTTATTTACGTTACTTATAATCTAATAATAAGGAACATATATTTTATAGTTTTTATTTCATTAATTTTATTTTTATTATTGACTTTATAATTTCTCTATTATATATTCAGAGCGGCTAATAAGGAGAGAAAATATGATCCAGTTGATATTGATTGTATTGAGCATACTAATTTTTGGATTGAAAAAGAAGGATCATCTCCTAATCTTGATTATAATGAACTTGTAAAGATGATTTATAAAGAAAATGTATTTGTCACAACAAATGAATTAAGAACATCTACTGATGGTCAGTTTATATCTTATTTTAATTATATTTAAGTTACAAGTATATTGTATTACAAGTTTACAATTGAGAATAATTTTATACAATATTAATTTGTAATTTATTTTATTGCAGTAGAATAAGTTGATGTAAATACTTTGGATGAAAGCATAATTTACCAATTTTTAAATAGCGTTGGAAAATTTAGAACTTTTGATGATAATGAGATACAACCTCCTTCAAAATATATAATTTTAATTTTTATTGTTATTTTTAGTTTTATATTAGACTCATATTTATTTATTATTAGTTCATTATATAATAATAGACATTGGTATATTTTTTATTTCAATAAAATATTTTATTTTTACTTTTTCTTATAAGTTTTAATTCATATTTATTATATATCGATTTTATAGTAGTTCATTACCAGTTAAACCTTTAAATCTTAAACTTTTACTTTGATGTTGGGTATAGTTTTCAAATCATTCCTATTTTCTACTTCATTTTCCTTTTCCGCTCCCTGTATGACTGAAACTGGAAATAACAGGAGTTCAACTTCTCTACTGTCAGTTACACATCAGATAATTCACGTGTCAATCAATCCTGCCAACACAGCATTGAGATAGGGGTATTTTGCTAAATGAGACGATTTTAAGGGGGTAGTATGGAGAAGGAAGTATTATTGCCCACTTTTGATTTGGAATTGTGTCGGTGGATTGTTCTGTGTTGGGTGTAGCCTGATGTAAAATGTACGGCTTGTTCTTGTCTTTGAATTTGTAGAACTTTAATCATAATTTAATCACATTGGTCTAACAAGTGAAAGTACCAAAGAAAATTCAAATTATAGACATTGATATTTTCATTTACCATATATGATAGGTCCCAGTAAAAACCTGCAAGAACAAATGAAAAGAGAAAAGCAAATATGCAGAATAAATATGCAAAATATTATACTTTTGGTGAGAATAAACCAGTAACTTAAGTTGACGCTAAAATCCCCCTTAACATTGATAATTGAAACATTTAAATACAAAATTTGCAGCAACTACCTTAGTCCTAAGTACAAGGAATTCTAAATACTAAAGATATTCCACTAACAGTTAATGGATAACATGAACCACTACACAACTAGACCCACTAAAGAAATAGATCCCACGTTAACTAGACGCACTAAACAATTAGATCCCACGTTTCCCATATTGTAGATCTCAACATACTATGTGTAAGAAATTTTGCCAAGCATCTCCCTATTAATACCAAGCAAATCAATGTGTGCACAAATTGTAAGTCACACGATAATAGCAACCATTTTGCAACAACGTTCCTAGGACCCAGAAAAGTATCCAGAACCGCAATACACTAAGTTCATAGTTTTTCTTTCCGTAATCATCAGTTGAAGAAATTTCAATTGCAACTGGTTGAAAAAGAAACCATTTGTTAATAACCAGACCATTTCCAGTTTAGAGAACCATGGAAAATCAAAGGAAACACAACTTACGTGTCCAACGAATGTCTTGCCACTAGCATTTTATAACAAAGTTGAAGCAGAAACCATACAGTTTTCATGACCATCCTTGGCAACGATGAACTTCAAATGTTCATGCTCCATCTCCACAGGAATGCATTTATATATATATGCAACAGAAAGGGAATGAACTCACATTTTGTCTCATTCCTGTCTGGCAGAATTATATCTCCTATTGTCATAGAACCTTGAATAGAAGACTATGCTCCAAAATGTCTGATAGCACACTCATCATTTTGTCTACAAAAACAATTTTCAGTATAACACCACCCATGCAAATCCTTATGCATGTTTCCTTGCGTAGTTTGTCCGCGTTTCCTGCAAGTGCCACTATCAATGGCCTTTCATGGAAGTTTGCAAATTTTTCATCTAACCGAACAGCAACTTCAAAACCGTCAGGCATTAACACATCCATAAACACCACTTTGTGCTCCTGAGAAACAACTGTAAGACTATTTTATGTCCCATGTCACTTATAAATTTGAATCCAATTAAAGCACCCAAGATAATGGTTCTTGGGTATTATAGACTGGGTATCAAATGGGTCACGGAGCCTTTTCCCCTCTCTTCTACTTACTAAAGGACATATCCATTGGAGATGCTATATAAGTTGAAATAACTTATTGCATCATAAAAATTTTGAAACTTTTCTAAACCATTGAGGAAAATACTAAAGGAAGAAGACGAGAGGAAATAAACTCTTTAAAAGTAAATCAACATCTTATAGAAACAAAAGCAGTCATGGATACAGGTACGCAAAATCATTCAGTCCGATAAATGATTTACAATTGGTATCAGAGCCATGGGCATTGCATTATTGTTGTCTGCGGTACACCATGTTTACTTGTGTTATTTGTGTCGATAATGATGCATAATTTATTGTATGATTTTACGACTATATTCATGTTTGCTTTTGTATGAACGGAGTTTTGAATGATGATATATTTTCATGGAATTGTCGTACAAGGATACAGACATGCAACGATTACTTTCGGTGATGATATGCATGGTTTCACTTAATGACTTTTTTCGTACACCATGGTTGTGTTGTTTGT
>JANZLX010000006.1:2226418-2242890 GCA_025531955.1 Erythroxylum orinocense
CATAAAGTTTCAAAAATTTTCAATTCTAGCCCGACGTTAATGTTTCCATTAAGTTTGTTGATATAGTTTAGCACGTGTTTCAGAAAATCTTAACTATTAATACACGTAAGTCAAAATTAACACAATAAACAAAGATTAACGAACAAACGTCATTTAATCACATAATTAAAAAATGTCGTTATTTAAATATGAATTAAATCAAATTACGTAGCCCCAACGACTTTATGCTTTGATTTCAGTTTTTCTTTTCGTTTTCAATTTGTTTTCTCGACACCCTCACCTTTCGATTTTTAGATTATGCAACCCCGACACTCTCACACTAAAGTTATTAGGAAAACGAATTAAAAATGAAGAGCTTACTGGTGCAGTATGCTATAATGCAAGAGTAGTTTGGGACATCAAAAGAACCAACAAAAAAATAAATGGCTGAGGATATCAGGAGAATAAAAGATAAGATCGGGCTAAAATTAAAAAAAATTGAAAATTTGAGCATTTTATTATCACTTTTTAAAAGTTGAGTTATAATTAAAAAAATTGAAAGTTTGAACTTTTTAAATTTCAAACCATAATTGAAAAATTGAAAATTTAAGCCTTTTTTAGTAATCAACTTTTTTTTTTAATATTCTAAGAACTCTTTTTAAGAAAATAAATTTTAAGTGTTTGTTATGTATTTTAACACTAATTTAAGCGAACTCTAATATTAGAAATTAAAATTCATATAAATTTTTTTATTTATTGATATATTATTAATAATATTAAAGACATTATTATTTAACTTATCATTATTATTAATGAGATGTGAGAAAGCTTCAAGCTTTTGGTCCCGAGAAAAAGCAAGGGTCCTTAGTTTAAGATGCTTAAGCTAAAATGGATTAGATAAAAGATCGGAACTTTGGCTCGGCCACCGGTGGACGGTAGTAGGCGGCGGTGTGATGTTGGTAGTGGTGGTCCTGATGGATGTGTGAAGAAGTGACACGTACTGTCCCTCTGTCCAACCCCAAAACGCTCCTTCTGGACATTATCGCCAATTTCGCTACTCTATATATTGTCCAACATATTTATCTTTTTGAGCCTTTTTCTCTTCTAACAGCTTTTGTTGTGTCCAAGACATTGGCCTCACGGTCCCCGAATTCTTCGAAAGTTTCAGGAGAAGTTTTCGCTATTCCCTAAGAGTTTGTCTCATGAATGGTGAATGCATGCACTAGCTTGGTTTGAGCTTCTATTAATTCCATTTCCTCTATTGGGTATTGCGTATCGGATCCAAAGATTGGAAAATTTTTCTTTTTCTTTTTGGGGTTCCAAAGCTTGAAACTTTGTGAAGGTGAATTCAGATTTCGGAATTGTTTGTAAGAGAAGTGGTTGATCAGTTCTGATTTAAACCCAAGTTTTGTTTTTGCAAGGTACAATCTTTGTATACTCTAAAATCTGAATACCATTTCCTTGTGTTGTTTTCCTCGTTAATTGTATCTTACCCTTGTTTCATTCTGCATGGAAGAATCGATTGAAATGCCATTTCATGACATAGTTCGTGAGCTGAAGGAGATACGAGATGACGTTAGTACCATTTCATTTGGAAGGTTGCAAGGGAAGAGAATAAATCGCAGAGCTCGTGCTCATATTGCTCCTGAAGGTGGGTCTGAATATGATGGTTCGTCGTGTGGATTGAGAGAGAATCAGAGTAACAGCTGGGCAAACTTGCCACCTGAATTACTTCACAATTTGATTCAAAGGGTCGAAGCAAGCGAGGCTTCTTGGCCTGGACGGAGAGATGTGGTGGCCTGTGCCTCAGTCTGCAAGTCATGGAGAGAGATCACGAAAGAGATTGTTAAAACCCCTGAGCAATGTGGTTGCCTTACTTTTCCAATTTCACTGAAGCAGGTAACACCTTGCTTTACCTTTTCTCTTCTTCTATTGATGTTTCAGGCAAAGTACTTGGTTGCTGATTATGTGTTGATCTTCTTGTCTAGCCTGGACCGAGAGATCCTCCTATTCAGTGCTTTATTAAGAGAGAAAGAGCAAGTTCCACTTTTCAACTGTATCTCGGATTGAGCCCTGGTAGGTAACCTCTGCCATTTTTCTTGATATAATGCTATCACTGTTTTAGTTTGTTCCATTTAAGTTTTCTTGTCTCAGCCTTCTTGATGGTTTAGTGTTTTGATTGATTTGTGGTGAATGGTATATGATTCAGTTAATATTTGATTTGTTTATCAGGGATCTATAATTTTTGGAAATTTATATATCCAGAAGTGTCAATGGGTTTTTCATTTTTCATTTTTCATTTCTCATTCCTCTGTTTCTGGCCTGTTTCTGTCATTAGATTCTCAGAGTCTTGAAAAGTTGTATCCTGCTGCTGCTAAAATGATTTCCTTTCAATATACAGCTCTTTCAGGTGATTTGAGTAAGTTATTACTTTCAGCAAAGAAGATAAGAAGGGCTACAAGCACAGAATTCAGAATATCATTAGTTCATGGTGACTTCTCTCGGACTAGCAATACTTATGTTGGAAGTTTAAGGTATAGTTTGAAGCAGTCTAGCTTTGTACTTATGCCTTTGATGAAATTGACATTCAAGTTCAAAGCAGGTCCAATTTCCTTGGAACCAAGTTCACTATTTATGACAGCCAACCTCCACATACTGGAATGCGACACAATTATAAGCCACTCCAGCAATCCCATTCGCTTCAAGTATCTCCACGAGTAGCAGTGAGGAAGTATAGTGTGGGCATGATAGCTTATGAGCTCAACGTCCTCCGCACTAGAGGCCCGAGGAGAATGCGTTGCACAATGCAAACAATTCCTCTTTCCGCAATCCAAGAAGGAGGGTGTGCTCCTACTCCAGAAGAGAGAACAAATTTCCAAGATCAGCAATTTCCAACATTCTCTAATTCAAAAATAAAGCAGCCGCTTGTACAAATTAGTTCAAGTAGCCTTACCGAGTCACAAGATTCAGTTAATGGCAGAAGGGATCCCTTGATTTTGAGGAATAAAGCTCCAAGATGGCATGAACAACTCCAGTGTTGGTGCCTAAATTTTAAAGGACGTGTTACGGTGGCCTCTGTAAAAAACTTCCAGTTGGTGGCAGCTGTGGAGCCTTCACAAAATGTTCCTGCAGAAGAACAAGAGAAGGTGATTCTGCAGTTTGGAAAGATTGGGAAAGACATCTTTACGATGGACTATCGCTACCCACTTTCTGCCTTCCAAGCTTTTGCAATCTGCTTGAGTAGCTTTGACACTAAACCAGCCTGTGAATGACCTTTCTGTCAACTTCGGGCACGTCGATATTACTTTTTTCGAGATTTAGTTGTATATGTTCTATTCAAACGAAGCACGGGTTTCCTCCCATTGGTTTGCTTCTTCTAGCATTAGTTTTATGTAATACCAGTGGCCTGCATGGTCTGTGAAAGTTTTATCAATCATACGCATGCTACTGCAAGTACGAAACTTTTTAACTTAAGCAGATTTTTGTTTGCTAATTTCTCGTAAACTTGTCGATTATAAGCTGATACTGAATCATAAGTGGCGAAGCATAGTAAAAGCATTTTATTACTATACTATCAACAGGATTATTCATGGAAACACAGCTTTTCCCGATGAACAATAGGTGTACTAGGTGCAAGTTCGTCGTTGATAAGTAATGTCTGTAATGAATTGTGAAATCCACTTGGTCAGAAAATCCCCTTGTCTTTATCTGTTCTCTTTTCCCCACAATTGTAACGACAACCATGTCTGCGAGGTTTTTCAGGATTATCAGGGTCTGAGTCACTGGACTCCAACAACAGCCCTCGCAAACATCTTCGTCTAACTATTGGCTTGGAAGTGAGTTTCTCTGCATGTGTTACGTTAAACTCAGCCTTGTGTGTATCAAGTGGCTCTGGTTCTGTAATGTCATTGGTCGGTTGTGCTGGTTTATGACTAAGAACAACATGAACTCCAGGATTTCTTTCAACTATTTCAGTTTGAGACACAAAGGAGTTATTGATGCCTTGTGTGTTACTACTGATGAATGCTCTTGTTGGTTTATCTTCTTCGGTTGATGAATCTTCCAACTTCTCCTTTGAGCTTTCCTCTGCGTCGGTGGTAGATTCCATGCTCTCATCTGGGTTGGTCTTGTAACCCCTCGTGATGTGGATGTACCCATCTTTTCTTTCTGGTTCAGAGCTCAAGTGCATGAATACTCCTCTGTTTTCACCAGCTAGAGTTACAATGCTCACTGGTTTTTGATCAAATGGAAGCTTTGTTTTCCCTGATCCCAGCTTATGAACGAACTTAGTAATATCTTCCTTGATTTCTTTATGCAGGGAAGCTTTTCTCTTAGACATGTCATGCCTCTGACGGGATTGACTTGTTAGTTTGGTCTTTTCTTCGATAGGGTTGATGCTCATTATCTTCTTCTCATCGAGGATATCTTCCTTTGCGTTCTGTCTCTGTTTGCTGTGGAACGCAGAACGTAGCAGCTCTTTGGCTTGTTCTGTTGAATCTGATGCTGCAGTTAGAATCTTGGTTAATGTGCTCATCACTGGATCTTCAGTTCTTGACACTTTCCCCTCTCCTTCTATTTTGGGCTCTTGCATGACTTCCTTCTGTTCTTCAGTTTCCTTAATTTCTTTGGCTGGTTTTGAGAGAAGTCTCGGACCATCACCATTAGGAGTAGAATCTGAACTTTGGGATTTCTTTGAAGGAGAAGAGAGCTGACAAGCTTTAGGCTGCACTTGTTTTTCTGTCCTAGACGGGGAAGAGGGTTTTGAAGTTTGACCCACACGTTGCGAGATCAAGCGAGGTCGAGACTGGGGTTTTGAATCTATGGGTACTGCTGACTCGGGCACAGATGCACCTCTTGGTTGCGGAGTTGCATTAGAAGCTGGCGGAGTTTTGGAGGTGACCCTGTTCCGAGTTGTTTTAAGTAATGGTGATGCTGGCTGAGAGATGTCTTGGGATTCAGTGTTTGCACGAGGTGGTGAAGACGGAACAGACGTAGCCACTTTTTGGATAGGTTCACGGGACGGTGATACTGCTTGGACATTAGATTGAGGTTCTGTTGTTGCAGGTGCTGATGATGGTAGCCCAGGTGCAGCATTTGGTGATGCCTGCCCTTGTTGATTAGGCTGTGCTGGGCCTATCCCGGCTGGACGGGTTGGCGATTGCTGTTCCGGAGTGTTGGTGGTTGGCAGGACAGGAGTTTGAACTTTGGTTACAGGAGGAGGAGGTTGTGGTTTGGCTGCAGGAGGAGCTTTACCTCCTGAAAACCAAGAGCGTCTGAATCGAAACGACCTCTTGTCTGGCATGAATGAATCAGGTTACAATCAGTTGAAAGGAATTTGGCGTTTGTTGGCTAATTGGTTGTGCTGAATCCTGGTTGATAGGAGATGGTATTAATAAGGCTATGGATACTTTGGAAAGCCTTGGAGACTTTTTTGTTAATGTCTTCAGATTCACAATCTTCATTTGCTTCTTTACCTCTCCAAAGGGCTAAGTTTTTACCTGGAATTCTTTTCAGATATTCCTTCTTTTTGAAGTCTAGCATCTCTTCTTTTGTTCTAATCGGGTTTTGCCAATTCATCTCTATACTAAAACTGCAGCTTCTGAAAGCTAACCTGACAAGAGAAAGTATTTTCCTGTTCCAGTAAATCAGGACAGGAGCTCTTGTTTTCCTTCTAAAAGCATCCGAAGAATATACATTGCCTGATCTCATCTGTAGGTCATAGGAAAGCTTCTTCCATGCCATTCACGAGCAACTTCTTGCAATTGGTCACTCCTGAGCAATTCTAGTCTTTAGAGATGGAAAAAAAAAAATCGAGCTTGACCTGTCTTAAGATCAACATGATAACTTTTTTTTTTGAACCTGATTTTATAATGAGAAATCGGATTGGACTGAAGTTAACGAACCAAATTAAGTTTGCCAGAGCCCTAAAACCCGAACCTGGCTCATTGCTGCTCCTACCAGTGCTGGTATGAAGTGAGAGAGAATAAATAAAAGAGAAGTCTACCTTTTTCCTTTTCAGACAATCAAAAAGTTTACAAAGCCAGTAGTGTGACAGTAGAAGCCTTGGAGGGAATAGGTATAAATGCTCATGAAGTAACGTAAAGAGGAAGGTAAAGCTCTATAACACATATTCCTTTCCCTAGTCACGTCATTCAAGCAAAGAAGTTAACCAGAAAAAGTCACATATGCAAGCCGAAGGACTTTCTTCTGTGTTATGGCTTGAATAAATATCGTCACCATTAGAGGAGCTCCTAACTGTTTCAAGCTCTCTTAATCTTCCTCAAAGGCACTTGCATTTCTCCCTTGTTTCTTTATTCAGGTTTTATATATATTTTACGTGCTTGCACCATAATTATACACTGTATCGATGTTAACTTTCATTTCTTTGGGCAGACTCAAAATGCAAGGAACCATTCGAAGAATTCTGAGGAACTCACTTGGGAGAGAAATGGTAGAGAAGAAGAACTTATTTTCACGTTTTGGATGTGTCACCTCATCCCTTCTGATTCCAGAGAAGGGTCTGGAGAATATAACTGTAGCTGATGTGCTTATGACAAAAGGAGACGACAAAACTGGTTCTTGGCTCTGGTGCAGAACCGATGACTATGTCTATGATGCAGTTAAGAATGTATGGTTTTAAAAAGGATTTGATGGAAAAAAGTGTGGAAGTTATTTTCTTAAGAATGCAATGTAACTGAAGTCTAGACTTTCAGATGGCACAGAACAATATTGGGTCCTTGGTAGTTCTGAAGCCTGGAGACCAACAACATATTGCAGGCATTATGACGGAAAGAGGTAAATGAATGCTTTTCATATGAAAATAATGACAGAAGGTGAAAACGTAACATCAGAAATCCATTACCAAGCAGATTATCTGAGGAAGGTAATAGCACAAGGTAGATCTTCCAAGTACACAAGAGTCGGGGAGATCATGACTGATGAGGTTTACTCTTACAAAACCCTCGTCTTCTATGGTAATGACAGCAACTTTTTTTTTCATCTAAATATGGTGACCCTTTAACAGAAGAAGCTAATAACAGTGACATCTGACACAAAGATTCGACAAGCAATGACACTCATGACAGGTAACTGACATGTACAAATTTCTAGTTTGATTCTTAAGAAACCAGGAAGAGAACACAAAGCGAAGATCTCAATCATTCTGCAGATCATCACATACGGCATGTTCCTGTAATAGATGGAAAGATAGTTGGCTTGATTTCTATCGTGGATGTCGTTAGAACAGTGGTGGACCAGCAGAGCGGAGAACTGAAGCGGTTGAATGAGTTCATAAAAGGAGAATACTACTAGCAGCGTCTATAGCTGAAAGCATCATATTGTTTCTCAGTTCCATAAAGAATGTGAAAATTGTACTTGACAAAACTCTCTCATTAACTTGTACAAAACTTTTTAAGCTGTGATTTCAAAGTTTCTGCATAAAGCTTACTATCAGAAAGCCAAGGGTGAAGCTATAACATAGTTGTGTAACAATCCTAATACATTGTACAATAGGAAGATTCCTCATCTTCACCAATGAGAAATGAAGCTTTTTATACTGCCCTCAACCAGGCAATTTGTACAAAATATACAGATAAAAGTTATATATAAGCTCCTTATATAAGAAAAAAAAAACAAAGAATTATCCAAAAGCTATGGGAAGTTCCACTCTCTGATATTAACAAGCATAGGATTTTACGTAGAAAATCAATTAACGTCACCTAAACATCTAAAGGTACTATTGACTTTTAATGTAACAATCTTGAGATCTTCTTACCCACATATCGAACTGCAACGGAAACTGGTGTTTTCCCTTTAGGATGATCACTAGAATGGCCAGAAGAAGAGTCTGCTATATTATCTTCAGGCATCTGTCCCACAAGCTGGAGCAATCCTGCAGAAATGGCCTTGGCTTTTGGACGTCCATTGATGGATAAGAAAGACAAACATTGGACGATTTTTCTGTCTGCAAGCAGTTTACAGCACTCCCCATTCTCATGACACAGAGATAGAAGAACTTCAAGTGTGGTTTCTTGCTCTTGCTTAGTACCGGTTTCCAGAAGTTCAGCAATAGAACTGGAAAATGAATCCGTTTCCAGTACCGCGATCTTGCCATCTTCAATGTTGCATAAGTTAATTACAACATCAAGAAAGAACCATGCAAGACTACAATCACCCAGAAAAGAAGCAAATTTTGAGATGAAGTCCAAATACAAGATGTGGTATGCTCCATCCTTGTTGCAAGACAAATTTCGAAGTATCTTCAAAGCAAGCTGATGGAATTCTCTAACACCTCTATCAAAGACTTTTAGGATCGAAGGTAGAAGTCCATATACTGCTATTGCAGACCTGAACGATTCCAAAGATGATAACAATTCCAGAATTGCAAGAACTTTTCCAGTGATGTCCGTATCAAGAAATGATATCAAAAGGTAGACTGAGTCGTCATCAAAAACATACATTTCAATGCTGCAAACAAAAGCCAAAATTTTATTTATAAAGAAAAGAAGAGTTCAAAAGGTTCAAGGGATATAGCAGGCTTGCTTAACCAAGGAGAAAGATTTACCTGCTTTTACTTAAAATTCCTAGCAGCACCTCTAATGAATCTTCTTGGGCATTTGCATCACGAAAGTCTCTCGCATCCCTCATAAATCTAATCATAGACTTGAAATAACTCCTCAGAAACATGCAATCACATGTTTGCTGGTTTTTACTAAGTTCGTTTCTTAAATTCTGCACGATAATGCATTGGTGTCGCCATGGATGTGAGCCTAGCTCCTTAAGAGAGGCCAAGCTACAGCAACTACCACTTGTAGATAAATTTGCAACAATCTCAGGGAGACCAGCAGTAACACCTACGTTATTATCGTCGTCTAGCAAATCTACAGTATTCTCAGAAGATTGAAACGACACATTGCTAACTTGAAGGCACAAATCATTCATTGAACTAGCCAAACTAGCCACAGAATTGGAGGGTGAAAGTTTCCAATGAGAAATCTGTTCGGAAGCTGATTGTTCATGAGGGTCAGATATAGTGATTCCCTTCCTTGAGCACCACCTCTTAATAAGTCCCTTCATTACAATGTTTGGAGTCAAGGAAAAATTCTCCAGTCTCATTTGGCTCACTGGGCATGTCTGTTGACCCTCATTAAACCACTTTTCAATTGAAATCCGTTCATATGTTCTCCCAGAAGAAATGATTACTGGATCATGCATTAATCTCTTAGACATGGGGCAAACATATTCCTGTGGAGGTTGAATCGTACCAGAGTCATGAACTTGAGTATCATCTGATGCAGTGCATACATCTGATTTAGGATATATGCACCGATTTTCTATCTCTTCATCCTGAACATTGTTGATCTCAGTTTGCAAGTCCCCGAGTAATCGTCCGTACTTCCTCAAAAGATACAAAAAGTATTTCAAGATTTTCTTCTTTGGATGCTCCGTGTCACGAGCCTTTTCTAAAAGTATCCTGATAGACCTTTTTTCTAAGAAAACAGCCAAAGGGGATGTAATTTTCAGTTTCATAGCTGCAAGTTTGAGAGACTCAAGTTCAGAGTTGTTTAAAGAGTCTGATGCAGCTACATCCTGCCTAAGAAGCTCCAGCAGAATCTTCCCTGCCTCGTTCTCAGGATATTCTAAGCGAAAACTCGCACTTCTGAGATCTTCAGTAATTCCAGATAGCTGCAGAATGCATATCATTGTTTCTTAGAACAGCTTAAAGCCTTTGGGAAAGAAAAATGGGCAGCTTAAAAGGCAAAGTGATATAGAAAAATGTAAAATCATAGTATATACAAAAGATGCATGAAGTAATAGACAAGCAATTATAAGATATGTAGAAAATAATGAAAAATATAAAAGATGTGTGACATCTTCAGTAGACTTGAAACTGCAGTCATTTCATGCCATTCTTCATCTGAACCACGATAGTGGACAGTATTTTCAATGAAATTAATTCCAAATTCTGATGCATAAGACATAATATTTTTCAGTTCATTTCATACACAACCATTGCATTCTCATTCCTGTCTGCAAGAGTGTGCAATTGCGCTAATTAGATGCCAACAATGAGTTCCAACTATATTTCTAAGACATAGGGATTGAAATCCGACTCGCTCAAATGCAAAAATTGCACAGCATCGGACACTAAGTTTAACATTGGAACATCTTCGGTGCACGACTGGTGGTGCTATTCTTTTTAAATTTCAGTAAGGTTAGATGCATGCACTCTTATATAGGAACATCTTTCTGCACAGTTATCACATAAGACAGTTGTAAACAATTTTTTTTTACCACAAGCTCTAAATTTGGAAAGGACAAGAAAGGGTGTGGTTTTCCAGAGGGTACGAATCAATCAACAAGCAAAAAGAACAAAAAGAGGAATTCATACTATTTTAAATAGCAAACTGATGCAAAGGAAAAGATCATAGCAGATATAAACCCAACATGAATAGAAATCTAGAGATGCAAGAAAAGTGCAGGATATCCTACTACACCAAAGCCCAGTACCTCAAAGTTTTAGCAGCAGCTTAAGATAATCCTTTCACAAACTAAATTACAAGTAAGCAGCAGATAGTTTTGAGGACATGAAGAATGAATAACCTTGGCTGCAAGATATACAGGAACAACATTTTGGATTTCGATCAAATACTTGCCCATGTCATTCTGTATACCTTTGCATCTCAATAGTAACCTCTCTCCCACAATTGCCTAAAATATCAAGCAAGAATGTTAGTAAAGAAAATGCATATGATCTGACAGACTCTTAAGTCACTGCAAAGGTTGAAGAAGTACCAAATAGAGTTTACTAGATTCTGAACACGTCTGGATGAGTAGCTTCGCTTTATCCAAGCACGCCCGCAATAAACATAATGCCTCTAATCCTATAGTGCATCGAGGCCTGGAAGACTCAACGGCAGACAAAATCTGTGAGACTCTGTCTACATAGCTCTTAAGTTGTAAGCACATCAGACGATGTACCTGTATCGATGGAATAAGGTCACATTGTCGCTAGGACTGGTAGAATATAATTAAGGAAGATTGATTCCAAGTTGTGGAGAAAATGAATTTTACCTTGATGTCGCTTTTCTCCTCAAGTTTCATGTTTCGAACCTCAACATGCACCATCAACCGAAAATCTTCTGTCAAATCTGAGAAAACACAGACTCAATCAGAGATCATCCAGGAATATGCACCTATCATACACTCACATTAACTCTAACACCAACGTTCAGAGTGAAAATCTCTTCAAATGGAAAATTTGTGAAAATAAAACAAGAATCTGACTGCAAGATGAGCAAGTAACAGACAGAAAAAGAAGTTTATGACTAGGGTTTTCAGTAGAAAGGCAAAGTCAATTCAAATAAATAAAACAACTAACTAATGGAACATTCTATCTTAATTCAGAATTCAATAAAGATTGCCATGTTAAGCATTCCTTGTCACTACAAAAGCATAAAAAAACTCAAGACATGCATTTTATCAACATCATCCAAGGAAAATCAGGGACCTAAAAGTGAACTTAAAAGAAAATATCATCAACAAAAGGTTATAGCAGCAGCAAGCTTTAAACCAAAGCAAAATTTCACAAACGACTTTGTATAACGATAAGGGCACGGCGGATTACTATCGTATTAAAAGCTCAAGACTCAGTCTTCCATGGGAAGGTAATAAGAAAACTTGAGATAAACAAAGGGTAAGACGAGAGAACTCACCTTTTGTTGCCTATGGATCAGCCAGGTGATGGCAGTCTGCTAAAGAACTACAGTAGACAGACAGAAAAACAGCAACTTCATAACGGGAAATCCTAGAAGCTCAACAATTCCTAACCAAAACTTGGATTCTGAAATTAAACCATTTAAGGCGCCAAAGTTGGGTAAGTTTGAGCAGTTTAAAGAGCTAAGCTTGAGCAGTTTAAAGAGCTAAAAAGCGTCTTTTGCTGCGGAAGCAAACTAGAAGAAGCATATAGCAGAGACATTGACCAAGGCAGGGGAACTTAAAGCGAGTCTTCGCATTTCAGGGTACGCGCTTCCTTTAGGATTATCCTTATCAAATGGGAGGTGAGAAACGTTCTGGCTCCCTCGGTTTGACTGGAGGCAAGTGGAGAGTACTAGCACGTCAAAGGCAGCTCCAATGACAGGGATGTAGCTTAATCTTCCAATTGGGTTTAAGAAAAAGCATGACATCAACGTGACACATGTTCTGTTCCCATCAACGTCTTAATTAGTTACATCGTGGGTGACATGCATATATATACACAGGAAAAAGACTCAGAACTCATCCTTAATAGGTTCAGCAGAGATGGCATTTTTGTTTGAATTTGATCAATCTCCAAGTTGAACAGATTTCAGATCCGACTTAAAAAATAATATTTTAATTCTTTTTACTTTATTTTTAATCTAATAAATAAATAAATAAATAAATATAAATAACAACGATGGCTCTCACGAATAATCTCGCTGAAATGTAAGATCTAAATAGATTCAGTAGTACGAAGGTTTACCCTTATTACTAATATAGATAAGTTATCTTTAATACACTTACGTATAATACAACAGGAATATACTACAAAAGTATAAATGATTATGTTTAAATAAGAAAAAAATAAACACTAAATAAAATTATGTTACTAATTTGAAGATATATATATATATATATTATGAATTATTATTGATCAGCATTGCAAGTTTTAATTGAATCTTAGTTAGAGAGTAATTATTTGTCACTTAAATTTATTCCAAATACTTTAAATTATTTGTTGGTGTATAAATTTTAAATTATATTAATTGTGATTATTATAAATCTAACAAAATAAGAGTTTAATAATCTTAAACTCATTTTACTCAAATTATTATTTTTAAAATCTCTAGAATTTTTAGAAAATTATTGAAATTTTTCTTTTTAAATTTCAGTCTTTTAGATAGAACTTTTCAGTTAAAAAATAATAATAAAATACATGTGATATAAATATCACTTTTTTTAAAACATTATTCTTTAGATGCGTACTGGGTAAATCTCTAGATTGATACAATAACCTACAAATTATGCCATTCGGGTGCTCCGCACAAGGTAAGTTTAGTACGACAAACTTGATCGAGAGAGCGTGAATAGGGAGAATCGAACATAGGACCTTTTTAGCCCCATGCCCCTCCACTCCATCAACTCAACCATCTCATAGGTAGGGCGACATGAACATCACACTTATATGACCATAGTTTTAAAACCCAGACCGAACCGGCCAGTTCGATCGGTTTAACTAGTGACCGATTGGCTATCCAGTCCGGTTAACCCTAAAAAATCAGTCTTCAATTGAACCTGTTCGAACCGGTGAAAATCGGTCAATTGAACGGTCGGACCAGTCTGGTTCGACCGATCCGACCACTGGTTCAACAATTTTTTTTATTTTTGGTATTTTTTAATATTATTAATATTATATATAATTAAATATAATTATTGCATAATTATGACGTCACACATATTCTACCAGTGGTTAAACCGGTCAAACCGGTGACCAATAAGGCCTCCGATTTAATGACCGGTCCAAGTTTTAAAATACTGCTTATATCGATCAAATGATGCTTACATTAAGAATCAACCTAATTTCTAAATTTGAATCAAATTAATCAAACATGATTCAAATTAATAATTTATGTTAATTTAAGTCGTATTTTAATTAGTTCAAATCGAGCCTCAAAGTTAAGTTGAGTTACCAACATGTGATTAGTTAATGCGGTTTATATTTTGTTATTATTTTTAATCAAAATATAAGAAAAACGAGATGAAAATTAAGAATTAAGAAGAATTTTTTCGAAATTTTTAAAGAATTAATATTTTTTAATTAAAAGATATGACTAATAATAACTTACAATCCGACTTTAATTTATAATAAATATGTTAAATTTGATGAAAATAAAAATCTAAATTGTGTTCATTCTTTCAAGCAGCGTTTTGAAATCTAGACTGACCATCGAATCGCAGACTTTATTGGTTATCGATTTGACCGATTCAACCACAGGTCAAATCGGTGTGATGTCATAATTATGTAATAATTATATTTAATTATATATAATATTAATAATATTAAAAAATACAAAAACAATATTGAACCAATAGTCGGACCGGTCAAACCGGCCCGATCTGACCGATCAATTGATCGATTTTGATTGGTTCGTACTAGTTCAATTGAGAACTGATTTTTAAGAATGAACCAGATCGAATAACCGACTAGTCATCAATCGAATTAACCAATCCAGTCCAATTTTTTAAACGGTGCTTTCAGGTGTGAACTCAAAAAAGACAACAGGATCTTGTTTACTACTCTTGTTTCGTGGAAAAATACCTAGTCAGGGCATGGCGATATCTAAAGCATGAATTTTGTTTTTTCAGTAGGCAAGTTAAAAAACGGAGTCTGGACCAAAGCCGAGAGAGCCAATCGGAAACTAGGGAGTCTTTGCTGTGGAGTAGACCGAGTAAACGGGTCAATTGTTGCTTGCTATCACACAATTTCACTTCACCCCCAATCCACGTTAAGTGGATTCAGCAAATCAAAAATGCCCAATTGAATGTCAGAAT
Organism: Erythroxylum orinocense; assembly: GCA_025531955.1. Lineage (NCBI taxonomy): Eukaryota > Viridiplantae > Streptophyta > Magnoliopsida > Malpighiales > Erythroxylaceae > Erythroxylum > Erythroxylum orinocense. The sequence goes on from JANZLX010000006.1 coordinate 2,240,969, forward strand.
TCATTTAAATTAATAAATTAAAATCAAATTAAAAAATTTGACTGGTCAGTCAATAAAGTAAAACAATTTATTGTCTAATTTCAAACCAAATTTAAATTATTAAAAATATACTTAAACTCGAGATTAAAGATAAGAATTGACCTAAAGTTTGATTAGGTTCGAAATTCTAGGTCTAAGCTCTTGGGTCCAAATCAAATTAAGTTTAGACAATTTAAAGTTTAATTAGACCTAATTAAATTTTCTTTTCTTTTAAAAAATTAAAACAACATTATATTATATAAAAACGACGTCGTTTTATGTAAAATTTTCAACCTTTGGCTAAGGCAAATCGGACAATCCAAACTGAAGTCATAGCCTGATTAAAAACCAATCAACGTCTAAGACTCAAAACTCAAGCTCGATTCAATCGAGCTTTTGTGACCTAAACCAAATCTGATATAATTTAAAACAAGGGTGTTTTTACTTAAAATTTTTAAATTTTAAATAAGATTGAATTCGTTAATTTCAATTATGATTGGTACAAAGAATGTTGGACTTATACTTCCTTTACTATTTAGAATAGTCGGTGCTCTTTTGGGTCTCGTTGAGCCGATTGCAAGCATTGAAAGAAAGTAAACTGCAAGAGCCCATCATAATGTGAACAAACTAATTGGGTTAAAACTCACATGTATAGTGATGGGCATGACTCATGAGTTCGACAGACAGTCTACGTCACGTGGTTAATGACTAAATAGATTTCCACAGTGGGAGGCCTTGTTTGTAATAGCTCGTAGGGCTTGGGTCACCGCAAGATTGAACTCGAGTTAGACTCTCAAATTGTGTCGCGGCTTCTGTTGGATTCCACCAACTGCACCGAGTCGCAAAAATCCTCTTATCATGGGCATTAATGAATTGCTTAATTGCTACAGGTCGTGATCTCCCGTCATATTTATCGCGAAGAAAATCGATGTGCAGACTGACTTGCAAACTTTGTTGTTAATTTTGACAGAGGAGTTACCACTTTTGTATCTGCATCATCCGGGTGCACCTCGATCCTCGTAGAGGGTATTACTGAGATTAGCCTCCTCCGCTTCATATTGTAATCTGTTGTGTTTATTTCCTTTTAATAAAAAAATGGCTAAATAGATTTTTATTTTATTAAAAAAAAATTAAAAAGAAAAAGAAAAATCATAATAAAAAGACAAAAATTATACCAAATGTTCAATCAGTTTTTAATTCAAAGTCCAATCACACGAGCTTAAACTTTTCTAATTATAGTGGATATTGACATTTTAGCTTACAGAATTTGAGTGCAAGTTGACTGACTTTTTTTTTTATCGAGATATTTGACTCAATTCCAACACAATAATTAAGAAAATTTAAAACCTTAAAGCTTTTTTTTTTTTTTTTTGTCTCCCAAGAAGTGTCCACTTAGCCGAAGTCGGTAACTAACACTTAGGGCTTGTTTAGTTAGATATTAATTAACAGAATGAGATAGAACATAAAAAAAACAGTTTATAATACAATGGAATGTGATATAATGAAAAATTGTTTAGAGGGATGAAAGAGTTTATAATATAATACAGTGAAATATTGTTTGAAAGATGTATTAAAATGTAATGTATAATAAATGAATATTATACTCTTGATATTAAATGGTTCTTACAGAAAATTTAACCCTATGATTTTAAAATAGAAATCATGTCCAATTAAAAAGTCACAGTTCAAGTCACAATTGTGACAAATAATTTTTTATATTTTCTATTTTAAAATAAAAAAATTAATAAAATTTTTATTGTTTTATTATTAATTATATAAAAATAATATTATTAATTATTTAATAAATTTGATTTTAGTCTATTATATCTAATTTATATTTAAAAATAATTTATTTATATTTATATTTATATAGAAATATATACAAACAATTACAGAATAATTTT
>JANZLX010000006.1:2254361-2270913 GCA_025531955.1 Erythroxylum orinocense
TTACATGTATCAAAAATTTATCCCAATATCACAACTAAAATCACGCCTTGTCCCTTCTATAACTAATATTTATACCTTAAAGTTGTTTTCCAATCACAAAATACACAAATAAATGAAAGTAATAAATACCCAAATTAACTTTCATCCAATATACGAAAAAATACAATAGTAGTTGCAAAAATACCTCTACCGAAGGACACGATGACAATGGCTGGAGAAGACAACGCCGTTGAGCAGAAAAGGAGTTCACAACAGAGAAATAGCCTCCAAGAAAACCGAAGAGGAGACATAGGAAGAAGAAAGAAGAAAAAAGGAAGAAGAAAACACAAGTGGGAGGGAGATGTCGGGTGAGTCTAAATTTAAAAAGAATTTACTGACGGAATTATCGACGGAAATTTTCGTAGGTAAATTCAAAAATTTTTTATTCCGCCAATAATTCCCGTCTTTTTACCGACGAAACGAAAATTTTCCGTCTCTAAATCTATTTACCGACTGGTTTTACCTACGAAATTTTTCGTAGGTAAACTCAAAATTTTTTATTCCGCCAAAAATTTCCTTCATATGTAGTGACGCCAAAAATTCCCTCCATATGTAGCGACGGTATTTTTTTCGTCGCTAAATTTTTCCGTGACGAATTCCTTCCAAATTTCGCGATAAGTAGTAGTACCGTCGCTAAATCACTCAATTTTAGCGACGAAAATATGTTTTACGTCGCTAATTTCCAACGATAATTTTTCGTTGCTAAAATTTTTCGTCGCTAATTTTTGTCGCGACGAATTCCCTCCAAATTTTACTATGAGTAGTAGTACCGTCGCTAAATCACTCAATTTTAGCGACGGAAATATGCTTTCCGTCGCTAATTTCCAACAATAATGTTTCCGTCGCTAAGTTTCCGTCGCTAATCCACATTTTTCTTATAGTCGTACGGACTGAATGAGTGTGGTTCTCCTTGCAAGAGATAGAAATTGGCCCCGCCATCCATCGAGTTTTCGCTGTATATTATCGAGAATATACTGGTAAGAGTGCTGTGATGTGTGTTCATGTATTATTGGAACGCCAAGGTATTTTCCTAGGTTAGTCGCATATTGAAATCCAAGCTGTCTGCTTATCTCTCGTGCTAGTCCGATGGAGACATTCTTAGAATAAAAACATCTTGTCTTTGTTGTATTAACCTTTTGTCCCGAAGCGTTACAGAAAACTCGAAGGATCTGAAGAATGGTTTGGATTTGTTGTTCATAGCGAGCCTTAATCAGTGTTCAAAACAGTGAGCAACAGAACAAGGGAAAGACTTACGATACTCCATTGAAAATAGCCTATTTCATTGCTTGTTACGTGCTTCTTTGACAAAGATTTACGATACTAATTACTAATTAGTGTTCCTACCGCAACTAAAGCCAAAGAAACTAAGTATCAGCCGTTGACAAGTCAAAAAAAACTTACCAAAAATATCATATTTTACAGCGAAACAAACGGCCCTTACGTTAACAAAGACAAACCTTGTCCTCATGTAGCTCTCCCCAAAACACTATAAATAAGAACAATCAAACTGATCACAAATCATTCAATAAGTTGATAATCTCTCAACACTGAAAATAACAAAAAAAAAAGAAGAAAAAGGAAAGCCGGAGGGCTGTTAAGAAAAAAAAAAAGATGGCGAAGATGGCGATTGTGTTTGTTGTTTCAATGGTTGTGTTGGTGTCAATCCAATCCGTGTTCGCCGATGAAGATGGCTCCAATGGTAAGGTTCTGAATCAGTTAGATTTAGAAAAGGCTTCCTCGAAGATGAGGGAAGCAATGGGCGGCAAATCGAACCCTGACGTACAGTCGCAGAAGGAAAACAAGGGCGAGGGCCCCTCGTGGACTGACTGGTTCAAAACCAAGTTGGAGTAAGTTCTTTATATTAATGCAAAATTATCATATGTTTCTGGGATTATCGTAAAGTTCGATGATAATAATATTCGACGTTTGATTCCAGGAACTTCGGTTTCAACTCGGGAAGTTCTTCGCCGACAGCAGCATCATCGCCGTTTCAGGCACCGGCTCAGGCACCAGCAGCTTAAGATTTTGTTTCACGTTAAAACATTCCTCCTCCATAATCTTAAAAAGATTCGTTACTGTGAGGATTGTTCTTATAATGGTTTTGGCCATGATTTCCAATACGTAAAGAAGAAGAAAGAGTTTTTCCCATCTGATGTTAACCTTTTGTACGTCTATCTGAATAAATAAAAGGTCCATTACTGGACGCCATTTTTGTCTGCTAAACTTGCAGTTTCTGATCCTCTTCAGTTCTGGATTTCTTGAACATAAACAGTTACAGATGATGAAATGAGAAAACGTAAGTTTCGTCTCAGAATCTGAAATCTGTTAATGGCTTCTTGAGGCAGTTCCACTCCTAGAGCATCAAGTGTTGTGGGCCGACACCAAGGCTCTGGCCATACCATAGACAAGCTTTAATACTCTTATAGGCCTCTCATTGGATCATCACCACAAGGCCTAGACTTGACCGCTTGTTTATATGTAAAAAATAAAATAAAATCCATATTTTAATTGTAGAAATTTTATGATGTTAAAAATTAAAATTTTATATACGTTATTTTTCTAAAATTAACTTAATTAATATTTTATTTGTTCTCAATGTGAAATTTATATAACTTTTTAAATTTTACATTATTGTTATTTTTCCAAAGAGTGTAATTAAATTTTTATTTTTATGGTAATTTATAAAGTATATTTTATTTAAATATTTTGTGTCTATTATATTATTTGAGTTTGTAAGAAATTTCTTTTAATTATTACTTGGGATACTATAAAATCTTGATATATTTATTAATATTAATTTAAATCTGACTTGAGAAATTGTGTTAAATATTTTTAATTTTCTAAATTTTTAAATAAGAGTATTCAATATACAATTAGATAGTTTCTTACTTGAAATATTAGGTTAAAAATTTGTAATTTTGGTAATTTAAGAAAAAGGATATTACTACTAATACTATTACTATAATTGCTGTTGTGATTATTATTATTATTATTATTGTTATTATTATTATTCAAACTACTACTACTTATATTCGCATTATTAATATTATTAGTATTAACTTTCTCGCACTTCTTCATCCTTTTCTTCCTCCTCTTGTTCTTCTTATTATTGTTATCTTCTTTTCTTTCATTTTCTTTCTCCCTCTAGCCTTCTCTCTTGCCTCTTTTCTTTTCATATGGGTCATTTAGAAACATTCTTTTTACTAGTTAGGGGTGAGGTTGTATACTATTAGACCTCTCTAGACTTCATGAAACAGTGAGATTCATATTAAGTGTTGTTGTTGTTGTTTATTATATCTTCACAAAAAATCTAAAAATGTTTAATTTTTTATTCTTTCTCATATGAAAAATATTTTATTTATTTTTAATATGGGATTTATTTTGCATATAAACAAAATTACGACGATCTCTTACTCCTCTAAAAGACTAAAATGTGAGGAACATTTAAGAATTTGAGATGGGTAAATGAAATGTGGAGTGAGGCAAAGGTGAGAGGTAAGATGTTTTAGTAGAGAGGTGAAGAATTTGTGTTTGGTTTTCGTTAAGTAAAATACTCAATTTAATTGATATTAACAAAATTTTAGCATTTTTTTAATAACTTAATTACAAAATTTAATCAGTTTGGTCAGTTCAATTATAATTAAAACCTTTAACTATCTAATTTTTTAGTTCGATCTACTTTGGTAGCTCTTGTTGTTAAAAATTTAATAAATTTATTAATTAATTAGTTAATTTTTGCAAATTAATAAATTTTTATAAACCAAAATAAATCAATTAATTTTTAGTTAATAATTTTTTAAATTAAACTTTAAATTCTTCTATAGGTAATATCAATCTTATTTTAAAATTTTTAATTTTATTTAATCTTTAACTAATTTTATGATAAGCGAACACTAATTTAATTTTTGATTTGGTTTTAAAATTGTTAGTTATATCCGTAACAATGCCTTTTTAGAATGTAATTGAAGGGTATGGCATAAGTTAGGTATAGGTCATTGAAGCTAGTTTTCCATGTGTACCACTTGTATTCATGCAATTATGATCCCAACAATGCGCCTCTCATTTTTAGGTCATCTCTTCAAAGAAAACTAGAATAGTAATGAGCTATTTATTCCTGTGAATTTATCTAAATGTAGCCTCTTTCCAAACTCTTGTCATTAATCTAGATAAAGGAAAAGGAGAAAATGAGAAACCAGGACATGAAGAATGAAAAATAATACAGAAAGCTTAATGTAGGAGCATCCATTGATGAGCTGGAGAAGAAAATGAAGTGCTTACTTCACTACATACGATAAGTGCACAAATTTTTCTGATCAAATCTTCAGTTACCAATATCACCAACCTCACTTCTGTTCCATTGAACTAAGGTTGGTCCCTTCAAATGGCGGAGTCTGAAACTGTGGTTGCTTCTTTAAGTTCTTGTTGTTATGCATCCATACTTTGAAAACCTGTCTTCTTACCCCAACTTCTGCACAGAACTTGTCAAGCTCTTCCTCGTCTTGCTTATTGATTCTCCACCCCACCTTCTCTGCGAACTTTATCATCTTATCCTTCTGATCCGCCGTGAATTTAGTCCTGAACCTCTTCTTTGACAAAAGGTAAGGCGGTGGTGGCGGTGCTGCTGCTGATCCCATTCCCTCCGTAGGGTTCAGATCCTCACTGGATGACTCCGTCCCTCCACTTCCTCCACCAAACGCGACGCTCATGGGCTGAACCATGTTTGGTGGTGTGGTGGGATGTGTGTGCAGTCCCATGGAGTATCGATGGTGAGGATGATGATGCATCATTGTTGGGGAGGGCAATGGCAGTGGAAGTTGCAGACTGTGAATCATGGAGCTTTGTCGAGAATTGGGACTGAAATGGGTGGTCTCGCCGTCCATCTCTTTGCGGTGGAAGTTCCGGTGGCACTCACAAGCCGCGCATTTCAAAGCTTCCAACGTTCCATCATCACCAGCAGGCATAAACTCACCACAGCCATCAAACACGTTGCCTCCAATGCTTGCCGCATGGTTCCTGAGGCATTCTCGGTATCTAACATTTGCGACCTGTTTGGTGTTGGTTCCCCTTGAAACTGGTGCACTCCGATCTGGGTTCAGAGACCTTCCTTGTCCAAGTGAACCTACTTGTCTATGGTGGTGATCTAGGGCTTGACTGACTGTGGTGGTGCCATTGTTGTTACCTTCTTTTCTTCCTTCAACTCCCGATGATTGATGACCATAAACTGACGTCCTCACATCATTTTCTGGACTCCTTAACTCCATAACTATAATATACTACACCTCAACCTCGTAAACACCAAACCAGTACTAGGATTAAGCTCAAAAACAGTTCTTTAACAAGAGTAACTCTCACATCTCGAAACTTTCCATGATTTTATGCCATGAAACACGAAGATATAGAAACCCTTTACTCCACTAGACTTATATCCTACAAAGATACAAGCTTTTGAGATTGAAACAAGGTATGAGCTACGGCGATGGAGGAAGAGAACTGAAATTTCAAGCCTAACTCGCAGTCACTCAGCTACTGGGAGATCTAGAGATGACATCCAAAACCCAAAACCCAAAATCAGTTTTTATCACTATAATCGAGTATCAGTCTTCGACATATCTCTCTCTCTTAGCTAATAGATAAGAACTCACGAGATATAGAAGGAGGGGAAAAGAAAAGAAGAAGAAGGGGGTGTTCTTGTTTTTGGGGGCTGTGATAGAAAAAGGATTCTGCTTCTGTGCTTCCAGCAAACCCAGCTACGGCATATCCAAACAAGACAAGAGACAGCTTGGTTGCTTGAGATGAAGCCAGAGTTAGTGGTAAGAATAGATAAGTTTGTAAGAAAAGAATTTTGAAAACTAGAGAGGGCAACTTGTGTACTGTGCAAAAACAGCCGACAGGTAGTGTCATGTTCATCGTTCCCACGCCCTGCAAATATGGTCCCACCACCTTACCACCTTCCCTCTCCTCCATTATTGCCATTTTCTTATCTTTTAACCCACTTGCCCTCTCCAAATTACCAGATAAGGTACATTATTTAGTATTAAGATATAACCTTAGATAACCTTCCGTTGAGTTTGTCACAATGGTGTTGGAGACCATACTTTCTAATGTTGATTACCTTCTTAATAGAATAGGTATTTGGAATCTAAGCAGCTACTTTTATGATTAACAAGGAAAAAGGATGCATGCTTTCACAAATTTTGCACTTTGGATGATCCAATTAGTTCATGGGACTCTTCAAATCTTCTATCTAAATTAACCCTGTCTTATTCTGTCTAATATTTAAACGACGACATTTTTCTTAGAAAATTTGACAGAGATTATTAAAATTGAGGTAGACAGAGGATCTGCTCTCCTTTAAGTGTCTTTAGGCACATTAGAATTTGCATTGGAATTATCACAACATAATTTTTGAAATATATTTGTAATAGAGAATAGGTTTCTATTTTTTTAAAAGTTAGGAATGATAGCAAGCCGGTCTTATCTAAAATTATACGACCACAAAGTCATTAGTCTAAAAATCTTAGCCGGTCTTATCTAAAATTATACGACCACAAAGTCATTAGTCTAAAAATCTTAACAATTCGACCATTCAATTAAAATAATGTCATTTTGATAATTTTATTTAAAATGATGTTATTTTAGTTTCTCCGCTTAAATTTGACTCAAGTATTATAAATAAATTTGAGGGAGGATGAAATACTATTAGATAATACTGCTACATTACATCAATATGTTTTAATTAGTTTAATCAAACAATGTAATGGTATACATAATATATTAATTAATTTTAGCTTAATAGTAAATACTATTTTTATAATTTTATTTAAGATTCATCATTGTAAATTTAAATTATATAAATTTAATAACTCTTAAATATGATTCGAGTTAATTAAATAGAATTTAATTAATAATTTATTATAACTAATAATTTAAGTTAATTATAATATAATATTAGTTCAATAAACTTAATTAAACCAACAATTATGTGTTGAGATGCAAAAATATTTTTCTAGGAGTAGAAAAAAAAAAGAAAAATCCCACAAGAGTGAGAACTTGTGACTTAAAGAGAGGTTGACAAGAAAAGGCTAAGGTGGGGAATTCCATGGCTGCTGCAACGCCATGCTTGAGCTTGACTTCAAGTAATGTCTTTGCCTTTTTCCTGGGATGTAATGAATGGCTTTATTTGTCCCCTTTCTCTTTTGTCTTTGGCTTTGGTAATGGTACTTCCTTGCTTACCTCTTCCTACTATCTTTTTTACTGTTTATATTACATAGGAGTATAACTTCAACCAATAGATTCTCGAAACCTATTCTCAGAAAAAGCCTGCCTTCTGAGTCCTGCCTTCTGTCTCCTTTCACTTCATTTTCATATATGTTTTTTTAAAGTTTACTCATGACCTGACCTCTTATTCCTCTACGCATCCCCTCTTTTTCATCCCCTTTCTCTTCAAACACTGTTTTTTTGTTCAATTCCATAATTGTTAGAGTTGTGTAGTTGATTCTCTGCAACTCTCAGTCTACAATTATAACAGGGTCGAATCAAGTTTAGATCTTTTTTTGTGGAGGTACATCAGGTTTAGAGTCATTCGTATAGGAAAAATTAAAAAAAGTAATGGCTTAGAATTGGAGAAATGATGGAAAGTTGCTTGTTCCTGGGTCACTTTTATCGAGGTTGGTTAACACAGGCCTTGAACAAAATGAGTTGGACCACAAGTTCAAGAAATTTAACTAAGTTGGACCACAAGTTCAAGACATTTAACTAAGGCCTAGGTTGGATGGTTCATGTAGTTTATTCGGGACCAGAGGGACCAGAGGTGGCCATGGTAGGGTTTCGCGATAAACAAATAGGAATTTGCGATGGAAAAATAACGACAAAAAATATTATATAAATTTTAAAATAAATATCAAAGTTGAGTAAATAGTTAAATACGTAATAAACAGAAAGATGAGTTTGTGGATATTGTAAGAATTATGTGTAAAACACAAAGGTAAAAGAGACTAAAAAATAGACTTATTAATTGATATAAAAAACCTATATGAAAAAGTGCTTTTTTAAGAAGTTCTAAATTTGAACTTCTTAAAAAGCTGTATTTTGGTTGCCAAAAAAATTATATCTATTAAAGAATTGCTTTTTTATTTTATAGTTAAACATTCATTTTTTAAGATTTTTTTTTGTGGTAGAAAAAGTACTTATTGACCTCCCAAAAGCTCATCCCAAGCAATTAAGATATTTGGCTTGTCTAATATGGTGCCCCCTATTTATCGAGTCTAGATCTTCTATCTAGTTTTACTCTGTCTTATTCTGTTTCATAGAATCTCAGCCATTTATTTTGTGAGTCTTACGCGAGTTTCATACGAAACCCACATAAATAAATGACTGAAATTTATTGGACATAATAAGACACCATAATATTAAATAGAGGATCTGAACTCCTATTTATCATTGTTTCTAATGTTAGTAATTTTATCCCTGACGTTACAATATAGAGAGAATATATCATGATTCATAGATATATACTTTACTCATTTTTTGCTTTATCTTCTTCCTCGAACATGGAAGATTAAATATATATATTTGATCATCTTGATGAAGAGTGTAACGCCCCAAATTAGGGGTTAGAAGACATGAGTACAAATTACGAAATTAGCATGCAGTCATGATATTTTCCGGNNNNAAGTATGTATATTTGTTTTTCCATGCATATAATCGATCCTATATGTTTTATGATCTGTTCATAGATTATCTTACAATATCCATCAGGTTCTCATAAAGAAGAGCGCAAGGAAGAAGAAGAAGAAGACTTTGAAGTGCTTGGAAGTGCAGCCAAGGTTTGGTTTCTGTTTGTTCTGTCATCTGTAGTTTTGCTTGGAGAAGAAAACTTAGAAGTATCGTTCTCAAATCTCATCTCAGTGACTACTTTCGTCTTTCCTTGGACAAGATTGTGTTTAGCTACCCATCTCTGAATTTTTCCTGAAGTTGTTTTGCATAGACTCCCACAATTTACAAGAACAACGAGGCCAATCTCAACTTGTTCTTCTCTAGAAACAGCTTTCTTCATCTCTTCACATATGTTCCTCAAAACCCTTTCGTCTTTGTCACTTCTTTGCAACTCTCCAACAAGAACCACGGTGCCTGAAACCTCAAATGCGGCGAGACAACCTCCTCTAATGAACTCCTGACAACTGTTGTGAGCCGCAGTTTCAATGTAATGAGGGTGTACTTCTTGATTGTTTCTGAGTTTGATTACATCTGAACAACGTCCGGTCACATATAGGTATCGATCTTTACCTTTGATGACTCCTCTATCACCAGTTCGGACAAAGCATTTGCTAACCGAGTTATGGAGTCTCGCCTGAAATGTCTCCCGTGTCAGAGATGGATGGCTAAGGTAGCCAGAGCAATTGCTTGGAGATGACACCCATATCTCACCTTCAAGTCCATCGTCGAGAACTTCACTGGTGTCTTCATCTACAACAACAATGTTCATGTCCTCATTCTCCTGGTATTCTTCAAGCTGAGAACCTAGTCTGGCACTTGGTAACAACTTCTTGTACGTAGGAATGTTGGTGAAACTGGTATGGCTTCTCCAAGCTGTTGAAACAAAGGTGCAATTCTCTGCCAAACCATAAGATGGAGAGATGCAAGATGGGTTTAACCCAAATGGCTTGAACAAATCAACAAACTCATCAACTGACACCTTGTAAATTGGCTCGTTAATGAGGATTAGATTCTTCATATTCCCTAAACTTATGGGTCGAGTTCCTTCATTCACTCCACCACGTTTCACAACAAGTGGCAGCGTGAATGAAGGAACAGGAGTGCAAGTAGCTTTGAACTCTGAAATCATCTCGAGCCATAGCCTAGGCCTGTATAGAAATGCAGTAGGTGATGCTAAGACGCATGTTGCTCCTGATATAATGGTGAGTAACAGGAATTGAAGTCCACAATCGTGGTACTGAGGCAACCAAGATGCTATGACACTGTGAGGACCTAGTTCATAGGCTTTTCTAGCTACTCTGACGTTGTGAACGGCCGATCCTGCGGTCACAAGAACTGGTTTTGGAATCCCAGTTGCACCTGAAGTGTACTGAATCAGATACACTTCGTCTGGCTTGCAACCACTGTAGGTCGAAGAAGAACTCGTACCTGAACCTACTAGCTTCTTGTTCTTAACATCAAACGTAGAAATCCATTTGACCGTCTGTAACAACTTTGCAAGCTCCAGATTCTTAGAAGAGGAGGAGGAGGAGATATACTGTTGAACTCTAGCAATGTACTCAGGTTCTGCTATGGCTACTTTAGGGTTTGTTTGGGAGATGACTCTAACAAGATGGTGGTAATTTTGGTTAGAGAAAGAAGGGCCAGGGGGAAATATAGGTACGCTCAAAAGGCCAGCTCTTTGACATCCAAAAATGATCTCAACCAGCTCAAGCCCAGGTGAGCATAGAATAAGAACTGTGTCACCTCTTTGTTGTGAAAGAAGAAACTGACTGGAAATAGACTGTACTGACTCGTTGAGCTGACCATAAGTGAGGGACGAAAACTTGGAAGCTTCACCTTCTTCTTTAACCCATATGAAGGCTGGTTTGAACATGAAAGCTTGCAGGTTAGCCCATGTGGGGAGGTAGAGATCAACCACTGGCTGATCAGGAAAAGATGGGTCGTAATTCTCGTAGATCATTGTGGTTTTTCCGATAAGGACCTAGCTAATGTGATGAGCAGCTACTTCCTGATGAGACAATTTTATAGTGTAAAAAGCATGTAGAAAACCGATTTCACATAAGACAGCTAATTAAGATTGATTCTGCGATGAGAACAAGAAGTTCAGTACAAAAACTCTCTCTCTGATGTATAAAAATGCATGGATATTCGAGAGTTGATACTATAAGATGCTGTGTTTCATTGTTAATCCAGAAGAAATGGCAGAACAGAACAAGAAATAGCAATCTGATATTAGTATAATCAACCATGCAGAGAACCTGCGTGTGGATATTCGACATTGATACTATAAGATGTTACCCTTAAACGTAGTAAATTTGCTTTGTGATCATCAAGATGGAGATGAACCATGACAAAGTTCAGGATTTCCTGAGTTCAGAGCCAATCAAACTCTCTTTGGTTTCCGTTTGTTTATCAGTTAACCCATCTTTTTATTTTCAGCTCTACTGCTTGATACTTACAATGGTGAAGTAGTCATCACTTTGCATTCAAAGTTCATCGCTTCTTTATAATCAATTTGTGATTTTGATCGAGTACGAGGAGGAGCTAACATTACATTTGCTTGAGCTCAATGATATATAATCATTATTTTAGTAGGGCTTATAGACAGAGACAACAATTCTCAGTTAAATTCGGCGTTTACGATGTCCTCTTTAACTTTTTCCTTTGTTTCTAAGTGGAAAACATGTAAGAATTTGAGCTTATCTGTACGAATCATGAAGAAGCGTTTTTAATTATACTGTCATTTTCGTATCAGTGACCTGTTCTGGATTGTGAAATTGCAGTTTAGACGCACCAATTTCCATTAAGAGGGAAAATAACAGATGCTAATCAATGTATTAAAATCTCAAATATTAAAAAGTAATACAAGTCCATAACTCCAAAAATAAAATCTTGCTGTATGTATAAAGCACAGCACATAGAACTTGAATATGCCAAAACTTGTTGGTCCCAGCAATCACCATTCTGCAAATCGACATCAACGCTTGGACCAAAGACACTTGTCAGGAAAGGACTACCGGATAGTATTTATTATAGCAATCTCCAATGCACCAAATTATCGACTAAGTTAACTTGGTCCCATATTACCATGATTCACCCAATCCTAGTTCTTTCTTGGTGTTAATTGGTACAAGGGGTCTTTGTCTAAAAGCTTAATGCCTTAATATAATATACAATTATTATCATTTCCACGTGAACAGCTGCACCAAGTCACAAAATCATGGTTAAATTGTCGTGCAGAAAGGGTAGAGTAAGAAAGTTGTAGCTCTGCAAATTCATTAGAGGACAACCAAGTCTTTGTTTTTTTTTATAACAATCAAAGAACTTTAAGATAGGTAGTCTTTTACTTAAATTTCCAAGCAATTTACTACACAAGAGAAATCTATATGTACTTCCCTCGAAACCTTGCATGTCTAAGCTTTTTCAGGACGACAAATTAGTTACCTTCACTTCCCACTGAACACTTCCCCTATAACTGATAACTTAATTGGAAGGAAGAAGGTGCTAACCAGATCCACATCTCATCCAAGGTCTGAATCATTGTCCCCAAGCGCAGGCCCTATGTCATGCAGGATGGTGGAAGTAGAAAGTGAAAAATTTGATGTAATAGAAATATCACAAAATGCATGCACAGGAATCGCACATAAGAAAAGAAAAAGAAAAGTACTGTCAATGGCAACCCTACCTATCCCTACGCTCCACAGCGCCATAACAAGAATAGAATCCGCCCATTTACAACAAAGGAGAACACAAATAAACAACATACAATGATAATGATGATTAAAATGATTACCTTTATAGGGTATAAATTAACTATTGGAAAAGATAAAGTTAGGAGCAGTATAAAGCCGTGGCTCTATCTTAACCACTTGTGCCTAGTACTAGGTAGATTGTAAAGCAACATTATGGTAGCATTGCAGCAATGCAACTATTTCATACTTCAATTGGTGCATTTAACCGTTAATCCAAGTGATATGATTTACCCAATGGCTTCTTTAACTTGCCCTACTTGTATATATACATAAAGAAAATGCCACCATACTGGACTTATACGCAGCAAAAAGTTCAAATAAATTCTAAAGTCTTAAAAGAGACTCAATCATATTTTAAAGACCATCCAAGCAAGAGATAAGCATTGTAACAAAGCTTAACAGATATCTCGTGTATAACTTCAGAAGCATGTTAACTTAAAATCACAACATAGTGCTCTATTGACAAGAGTTATCAAATAAAAAGGTACATGTTAGATTGAACTTAGCTGTTTCAGCCCAAAGGCTTCAACCACAATTTCCAATTCCAGAGAACTCGATCCAGTGTATTGTCTAAAGTTTCAGATAAGCACAGTCAGCTGAAAATTTGTAAACAAACTTAAGCATACTGCTATGAACTGATCTGGCAACACCAGTAATTGCTACGGCTGAAGCTTTGAGCCTAGATTTTTTATTTCGTAATTTAGAATTAGAAATAACACCCCTTGTCCCCTTGCAGCTACCATGAATTGAACCGGTTGATGGAAAGAACCTGGACATTTACTCATATTTCTTCTGTACCAAACACCAACTATTAAGGTTCTACTGGTTCCTTCAAACTGGATAAGCAATTTAGAGATACGTCTTCACATCAATGATTTAATGGTTCAAGGATATACAATTGACTATGTCTCAGAGCTATTAAGTGAACTTAATGCTAATCATTTGCCTCATGAACACGTCAAATCCTAGTATTAATCTTTTACCATAAGTTGACAAGCATCGATACTCTTCATACTGTTCCAGTCTAGAAGATTCTTATTACGCGAGTAAAGACTGCTTAACCAGTCTGAATAATAGAGATTGTATCATTGCAACTATCTGTTCAAGACTAATAAAAGGAATAACAAAAAACTGTCAAACACCAATTCACAACCCACATCATAACTTCAGACGCTTGCTATGCTTGCTCCAACTTTGAATACTGCACACTCCAACCCCTCTATGCACTATCTCTAGCACTTGCAACTCCTCTATGCACCATCTCTAGCATTTGCAACCAACCGCTTGAGTCGCTTGAGATCTCTTTCTTTGCATCTCCTAGTTCCATTGCATAACTGGTATGTCATGAAATCTCAACCAATCTTCTGCTTCTCCAAAAAATCCATCAACAGATATCAAAATCATAATCCCCTGATTTTATGAACTCTTTACAAGTCCTCAACATTTCATTTTCCCCACTCATACATCACCATCTTTCTTGAGATTTTATCAAAAACCACACCAATATCACCAATTTGGCTTTCGTCAAAGTTTTTAGGTTCACGTTGTGGCCTAAAACTCCAAAATTTTTGCTAATTAACAGGACATGGACTCTATTTTCATTGAAAGTCATACAATACTATAATGATTCTCAATAGCCAATAGTCCTTGTACAGTGATGAATCAATTTCAGCATTGTAAAGGTAAATAGTAATAAACAATCATTGGGATAAAGGATGTCATGAGAGCAGTCGTGGATATATGTTTTTCACCAAGTAATTGAGGTATAATTACAAGAACTAACTAATAATAGGATTTCACATATTTCCTTTTGGTCCAAAAGCATTTTTGCTTGCCTCAGTTTCTATAAATCCCACAGCGGCATCAAAGTAGAAAGCTACCCATAATTTTCCAGTTTTAGAGGAAAGTTTTGTAAGAAGCAACTCCTTAAAATTTACTCCCAACTCCTAGAGGAATCTATCCTATGCAGGACATAAAAATCATTGTTTTCAATACAGCAAGATGTCAAAGTTCAAACCATCCAATCTGGAAAATGCAGAAAACTCTAATTGTCAGTTACATAATAAATCAAGTCAAGATTGGACTGATGTCCACGTCTGTTTACTATACTTCATGATAAAGTGGTAAAATTGGATGCTTGTTGTTTCTGATAGAGATTTTTAAGTCAGAAGATCTACACTTGCTAAAGATTCTGTGGAAAAATCATCAACTTTAGCCAACGTGTAGGGTAAATTACAACTGTTGGTTTATTTCATGTTATTATGCCTATACTACTCTCAACATGTCTCATTTATCACAGAGTAATTACAGTTACTTTCAAACAAAAGCTGCAAATTTTCAACGGGAAGAACAGACATCAAACAACGATGAGAAGATTCTTCACAAAATCTAACACTTCTAAGTTCAACACATGAACACTTGTATCAAAAACATGAAGTTTTAATGCAGTAATCCTAAAATCAGGTATTAACTTGGATAAACTTCAATAATGCAGCTCAAAAACCTACAGCAAGACCCTATACAAACTACAAGAAAGCAAACCTCTATTCAGCAGCAGCAAACACAACCTTTCAATACAAGAACTGAAAATGAACAATGCAGAAACCATCCAAAAAATTTATATCAATATCAAATTGGTACTACATATCCTTGTGAAACTTTATACATACCCCAGATTGAGAATGCCATTAAGTGGGTCGAGAAGTTGAGGCTGCTGCTGCTGCTCCTCCTCCTGATGTTGTTGTGTCAAAGCAGTACCAGTAGCCACCGCAATCGCACTCGAAGGTGACCCCTTCGTCTCCACGAATCTCCACATATACCATGAAGCAACAGACCGGTAAGGTCTCCACTTCTCACACAATTGATCCATCTGAGATGGCCGCGGCAATTCCTCCAAATTATAAAGCAATTGCACTCCTTTCCTCACCGCAAGATCATTAATTGGCAACACATCAGGTCTATGCAGGGAAAATATCATAAACATGTGCACCGACCAAGAACCAATCCCATTAACCATAGTAAGCATAGTAAAGAGCGACTTATCGTCCATATTTAGAATCGCCACATCGGATAATATGCCATTCTGGTACTTTCTAGCGAGATCGTGAAGATAACTCGCTTTACGACCAGAAACTCCGATTTGCCTAAGCTGTTGCGGAGCCAGAGCGAGGACTGTCTCCGGAACCACTGCTGCTGCTCCACCACAAATCGAGACGAAGCGCGTAAAGATCGATGCCCCAGCTTTGAGCGCGAGCTGTTGGTAGAGGATGCTTCGAGTTAGGGCTATGAACGGCGTGCGAAATGTCTCCAAGACTGGCGGCGGGTGGGCGTCGATTAAGGGCGCTAAAAGTGGGTCCGACTCCCGCAGATAGCGAATCGCGTTCTCCATCTCGCCCTCGCACGAGAGCGACCTCGCGACGACGGCGAGCGTCAATCGCTGTTGGATAGGTCTGGTTTTGTTTGGTTTGGAAGTTTTTGGGGTTTCAGAGGCGGTTTCCGGTGAAAGCTTGCGAATTTTTCTCGGACGCGCGGGGATTTTCGCCAGATGCGAGGCAGTTTGCGGCGGAGCAGTGGAGGCGATGAAGGTCTCATGTGGCGAAGATTGGGACTGAGTCTGCACTTGCGGTTGGGGTTGGGGCTGGGATTGTTCACCCATGTGGAAGCTACTCAGGATTTGAACATAGCCAAGGCAATAACAACGTTATCAGCGACGGAGACTGAATGACGGAAGTGGAGCAACCAGAGAGTGACAGTGAGGGAAAGAATAATAAAGTTAATAATAATTATTATAATATAAATAAATAAATAACAATAAGAATAATAAAGATAATAATAATAATAATAAAATTAATAAGAATAAGAATTAATAATAATAATAATAAGTTTACAAATATAATTAAGAATTAAAAATTGATAAATTTAATAATAAGTAGAGAATTTATATCAATATTTAATAATAATAATAATAATAAGAATAATAAAGTTAATAATAATAATCATAATAACAAAAATAAAAATAAAAAATAAATAACAATAATTAATAA
>JANZLX010000006.1:2271013-2284959 GCA_025531955.1 Erythroxylum orinocense
TGGGGGGGGGGGTGGGGGTTGGGGTTGGGATTGTTCGCCCATGTGGAAGCTACTCAGGATTTGAACACAGCCAAGGCACTAACGACGTTATCGGCGACGGAGATTGAATGACGAAGCGGAGCAACCAAAGAGTGACAGTGAGAGTCTCCGTGTGTGTTTTTAACGTTTTCCGATTTTAGTATTTTACGCCTCACAGTTGTTCTATGTCCCTCTTAGTCCGAGACCATGACATTCAGTTCCGGTCGTCCCCACGCTCCAGCTCCGAGCGTGGGCGCGTGGGACACTGCCTTCTCCTCATTCTTTGTGTCCACTTCCAGCACACTCTTGGCTAGTTCCCATTGGTTGCGCATTTCCCAATTATGTGAAGCCAATTTAAAACAATATTTTTATTATTTCTTATATTTTATTTTAATATTACTTCTTAAATAAAATAACATTAAAAATAAATAAATAATTTATTTTTTATAAAATATTGAAGTGTAAATAATATATTTAACAAATATTAAATTAATTGCTCATTAATTCAGAATTGAAGACATAATATTAATAAGTAAATATAATAATTTGTTCATATATTTTGAAATATTTAAATTATATTTTAAGCCTTTAATTTATCTAAATTTGCTTAAGGTCGTAACTTTTTATGTGATGAAAAAGATAATAAATTCAATATTTAAGGTTCTTAATTTGGGAGATTCTCTGGCCCTTTACTCTAACCCTATTCTGTTCCCTTCTTATTTGAGTCATTCATTTATGTGGGACTCATATAAATAGATAGCTCCACATGAATGGATGACTCAGATAGAAGGGAGATAGAATAGGGCTAGGGAAAGAGGGACAGAGAATTTAGGGCCCTTAATTTGTAGGTGTGAGTTTGAATAACATAAGCAACATTTTTTTAAATACTTTTATAATAAAGTTATTTTTATTCAGTTGCTTCAAAACTCATTCTTAAATTTTGATAGTTTTTATTAATGTAATTATTAAAGGATTTGAATTTGAGACATTAAAAAATTATTTTTAGTATATGAATTTAAGATATTAAATATTTATTTTTCAAAATTTGAGAATCTTAAGTTGAACTCGAATTTTTGTTTGAAATTGTTAATTTCATAAATAATTTATGTAAAGTATGAAATTAATGAATTATTATATTTAGTTCAAAGATTTTTTTACACATAAAAAGAATAAGAGATATAATTTATCTTCTAAAAATAATAAATTATATTTTTAATTCAATACTTTACTTAATTTTATTCAAGTTAATTTATTTATAGATTATAATAAATTTAAAATGCTTTCAAGATCGTACCGAAAGTTATACCAATAAGACAAAAAATTTAAGATTTAAAAGATTTAATTAATATTAAACCGTCATAAAACTAGTTTGATATTGACTAAAATTAAAAATTTTAAAAAATAATTGAAGAATACTATCCTCACTTATAATTTACAAAAATTAATCGACTAATTAATAAATTGATTGTTTTTAACAAGGACCAGGCCCGAGACAATTGAGCTCGAGTCCAAACTCGACTCGATATGTTTTCAATGAAAAATAGGAAAAGGTGTTTCTTATATAGTAATTTGCGATAACAGACTTAGGTAGCCCAGGCCTAAGTCCAAGTCCAGCCCAAGTCTCGCATCAATCCAAACCAAATTCAATTACTTTAATGACCTTAACACCTCCCACTTTCAAACACGTGCCAGGTAGTTGCGCACCTGACTTCCAACAGCGTGAAATGAAATGAGTTCGACTTGGTCACGTTTATAATAAATTAAATTCTAAATATTTAATTAATATTGTAAAGTAAACTTTATAATTTCATTTTTTTTTATATATAAAAAGGGACAGACGAGACAATTACAAAACGAGTCGAAGTAAACAAGTTTCCGACTGATCCTCAGTGAGGAGAAACTGACACCTTATAGGTGGATCTTCAAAATAAGTGACTCTCAGATTAAAATGAAAGACGTAGTGCGCCAGTCAATCAGCACATCGATTGCCCTCGCGATAAGTGTGGCGATGTTGAACAGTCCAATTACGAGGGAGTAGCTCGTGGATTCCCTGAACTATGGGTTGAGTGTCTGGGCTCGGGCAGTAGCGGAGGAAATCAAATAGAGCGTCAAGGTAGAATTCACTTCCAAAATAATTATGCAGTATCCGAGTTTCCATGCAATAGATAGTCCAGTTAAAATTTCCCAAAGTTTCACCGAGATCGGGGAACACCAGCCGAAATTGTGGATAAACCTGCCGATCCAAGTGCCTGTGCAGCTCCGGAGAAGCCTGCCAGCTGTAGCTTGGAACTAAAAAAGCCACGTGTTAAATGCCAACACTAAACTGACTTAAAAGACACCATGGAAAGCAAAACTTCGTCCAGAGTCCAAACCCTTATAATTGAGGCAGAGTTGACAGTTAGTTCGGACCTTTTGGTTCCACTTAAAATTAAAAGCATATTAGCATCAGACCCGATTAAATTTGGGCAAAGCATAACCTCAATCTGACCGGATTCCAATCCTACACGTCAGTCCGAAACGATGATGATTATACCCAACGTAGCGAGTACAAGTGTGAGCTGGTTCTTTTTGAGTTACGAGACCAGACATGTAAGAATATTTCACGTAGATTGCTGATTTACAGCTTAGCAAGTTAGGACCAGCAACAATTGTAAGTACTAAGTAGTAACGTCAAACATGTCTTGTACTGCCTTCCCTACATACAGACAACACAGAGACGACAAATACTTGTATTTTTTTTCTCTTATTTACTCATTGTTGCTTCTCCTTTTCTCTGCTATTCTTTCGCTGGGGCATTTGATCAGTCACTTAAGAAGCAAAATTGGGTGACTGTTCGAATAGAGAATAATGAGTTTCAGGGACGATGATGATGGGAGAGGAGACCAACGGAAGCCATTTCTTCACACTGGGAGTTGGTATCGTATGGGGTCGAGACAATCAAGCATGATGGGGTCTTCTCAGGCCATTCGGGATAGTTCCATATCTGTCCTGGCTTGTGTACTGATTGTTGCTCTTGGTCCTATCCAATTCGGCTTCACTGTGAGGGACTTTCTCAATCTCCCATCTGCTAATTGCCATAATGAATTTATGCTTGATAAGTGAACATGGGTTTCTGTTATTTTACTGTTCGATTTTGTTAATGAAGAATGAACTAAAGCTAAAGATTTATGTTGTTTTCCGATTGGCTGCAAACATGGTAATGTATGGGAAAGGAAAAAACTTGGTAAAGAAGTTCTTGAAACATCAAGATTAGTAAAAGCTTGGTAAAGAAGTTCTTGAAATATCAAGATTGCTAAAAGCTTGATAAAGAAGTTCTTGATATATCAAATTTTAATTTTCTTTAATTGTAGTCCGGTTATTCTTCTCCAACTCAAGCTGCCATCACCAAGGACCTTGGACTTACGGTCTCAGAGGTGTGAATAAACGATTTTGCTTTAAATTTGATATTGGGCTTATTCATCATGTGTTCTAACTCTGTTCTTCAATTTATTTTTGGGTTAGTATTCGATTTTTGGCTCTCTATCGAATGTGGGTGCTATGGTTGGTGCTATAGCTAGTGGTCAAATTGCGGAGTATGTTGGAAGAAAAGGGGTAGGATTACTGATTGCTTTATCACTAAGCACAAGAATTCTATACCTAGATATTTTGCTTAATTTAGGTTGTTTAACTAATGAGTCTTGTCTTTTTTGTTTCAAATGCAGTCTCTAATGATCGCTTCCATTCCAAATGTCATCGGGTGGCTTGCGATATCGTTTGCCAAAGTGAGTTTAATTACTTTGCTCCACTGAAACTTATAGCATGAACATGTTCAATTGTTTATGAAGGTAAGCTGTTCTGTGTAGGATTCTTCGTTTTTATACATGGGACGGTTGTTAGAAGGTTTTGGTGTGGGAATTATCTCATATACGGTAAGGTTTTCTGACTGAATTTGGTTGTTGAAGCTTAAAAATTAATTAGGACTTCAACTGTTTTATCTTTTGCAGGTACCTGTTTACATAGCAGAGATAGCCCCTCAAAACTTGAGAGGGTCCTTAGGGTCAGTGAATCAGGTTAGCTTTATATGCAGGCTAACTGGTTAAATTTTCATTAACAGATACAAACACTTGAATTTCACAGTCCCTGGAGTACTTAATTTCAACTTGTCTTGTTATGTAGCTTTCTGTCACAATTGGGATCATGCTTGCTTACCTGCTCGGAATTTTTGTTCAATGGAGAATACTTGCAGTTTTGGGTAACACTCTGAAAGATTGCCTTCTATTGTAAACAACACATGTCAAAAAAAAAAAAAACCCAATCATGGAAGCCAAACTTTTGGTCAACAATTCACCTAAATATCATTGTCAATCTTGGCAGACTTCCAGTTTTGAATCGTGGAACTTAATCCTCGTTTTTCAGGAATTCTTCCATGTACTGTCTTGATACCTGGTCTATTTTTCATTCCAGAGTCTCCTCGATGGCTGGTAAGTTTTCGAGAATGTTCTTTCCTTGATAAGAATCAAACGTTTTCTTAAGCTCTAATGATTCAAACTCTTTATCTTGTTTCTTCCCTAAATTGCAGGCAAAAATGGGTATGACAGAAGATTTTGAATCTTCTTTGCAAGTTCTTCGGGGATTTGACACTGATATCTCGGTTGAAGTGAATGAAATTAAGGTAATGGCAGCCAGTGAAATAGCTGATCTGCTTTCCCACGTGCAATTTTTTTCCTTGCATAAAATTTGTAGACCAAATTTTTCTTTCGGTGTTTTACATTATTTATCAGTCTTAGATAATTTGACCTGCATCTATGGATTGTGTAGAGAGCTGTTGCTTCAGCTAGCAGAAGAACAACGATCAGATTTGCAGATCTCAAACGAAAAAGATACTGGTTTCCTTTGATGGTAATGTACTGTCATTATCTTTAACTTTGTGGAGTTAAAAATAGCATAAAACATAAGACTTTTATTTTCGATCAATCAATTTCCTGCAGGTTGGTATAGGCCTACTTGTCTTACAACAGCTTAGTGGGATAAATGGTGTTCTTTTCTATTCCAGTACCATTTTTTCAGCTTCTGGTAAGCTTAATCATGTTCCTCTTCCTCACATAAACTGTTTATGATGTTCTTAACTTTGGAATATTGGAATCATTCTTTTGGTGTAGTTACAAGCTTATTCCAATTTGAAGGCAGCAAGCTTCTCTTCTTGTTGCTACATACCTTTACTACTCAAAATCAGTTGGGTAAAATATTAACTGAATGTCTTTTGAAACCATGTTTTCTTAGAATCGTAGTGGTGAAATAATTAGTAGTACTAGTTACTACATAGTGTTGTCTGACCTCTAAAATGCATCCATGGTCTATCGTCAGTAGCGAAGCTACTGCTAAGGGAGGGGGGGGCAAATGCCCATCCTCAATTTTTTTTTTTTTTTAAAGAAGATATATATGCATATAGAGGTTGTCCACCCTAAAAGAATATCGTTGTCCATGGTGGATTGTATATTAATGTTTACCATTATTAATATATATATACATTGCCTCCCCTGAAACAAATTCCTGACTTCGCCACTGTCTATCGTCAATAGAGCCACTTCTAGTTGATGTCCATATTGACTGTCACTTTTTCCCATTGATAATTCACGACTACTCTTTGACTGTCCTCAGGAAATATATCACTTAAGATCAACTATATTTGAGTACAATGGATCTGATTAATTTCTTGATCTTAAACAGGGGTTACAAATAGTAATGTGGCTACATTTGGGCTTGGTGCGATTCAGGTACAGTTTGAGAAGAAAATCTGAAGTTATTGCCTTTAATATTATTAGTAGAGTCATTAATTTGAAATGGTCCTATGAAGCTCTTTATCTATATATGGTTACACACATGTTGTTTAGGTTGTGGCCACTGGTGTAGCTACTTGGTTGATTGATCGAACAGGC
This sequence comes from Erythroxylum orinocense, assembly GCA_025531955.1. Taxonomy (NCBI): domain Eukaryota; kingdom Viridiplantae; phylum Streptophyta; class Magnoliopsida; order Malpighiales; family Erythroxylaceae; genus Erythroxylum; species Erythroxylum orinocense. The sequence goes on from JANZLX010000006.1 coordinate 2,276,947, forward strand.
CGTCGGGTTCTCCTTATAGTGAGTTAAAGCAAAACTATTCTGGTTAGTCTTTATAATTTGTACAGAAATGGGTGACTTTGTTCATTTCCTGTCACCTTAGGTCTCCTCTAGTGGAATGACAGTTAGCTTGCTGATTGTTGCAGTGTCATTCTTTGCAAAGGTAAGTGGATTAACTCGTTGACAAGAGTTTATCTGTTTATTGTGATACAAGATTATGGAGCAGTATAATGTTATTCTACCTTCATAATGTTTACTCGGCCAGGATTTTCTATCAAAAGACTCTACCTTGTATACCATATTCGGAATCCTTTCAGTTGTTGGAGTTGTGGTATGTGATACAAATAGAGATATGAATTATTTCAAGGTTTTAATTTTATCATTTTTGGTAAGTTCTGATAACCTGCCTCTCCCTTCTCTTGTTTCAGGCTTTGGTAATAGCCTTTTCTTTGGGAATGGGTCCTATTCCTTGGGTTATAATGTCCGAGGTACGAATATGTTCGAGTTTTGCTCTATCAATTAGAATTTCTAAAAATCACCAATGTCACTGAATCAGCCAAATGGCTCAAAAGCATCAATGATCTTTTGTTAGGTCAATACTGAAGACATAGTTCAGGATTTTAGTGCTTACAGTTAGGTGTATGCATTACTTAGCCTAAAGAATTATTGTAAAGAAGTTTTAAAGCTATAAAATGCCCTTCAAAAGAACAAATTATAACTATTCTGAAATGGCTGATGGATGGAAGTAACATGCGAATGCAGATTCTACCGCTCAACATCAAGGGCCTGGCTGGAAGTGCAGCAACACTTTCCAATTGGTTCGTCTCCTGGGCGGTTACAATGACTGCAAACTTGCTTTTAAACTGGAGCACTGGAGGTCTGTATCCCCACTGAACCTCTTTCTAATTTTTTTCCCTGCAATTTTAGTGCAGATAACTACATTTCCTTCTTCAACTGCAGCAACATTTACCATTTACATGGTTGTGAGTGCCTTCACGATCGCCTTTACGAGCATATGGGTTCCCGAGACGAAAGGAAGAACATTGGAAGAAATACAGAGTTCCTTCAGATAAGTATGTGCAAAATTTTACTTTTCTTTCATGAAATAAGTTCAAATTTCAAAGGGAAAGGCAGTCAGAATCTTTGCATTTGGAGAACTTGCAACAATTCTTGTAAAATTTTCCGGGATAAATACGATGGTCCTTTTCCAGTCCTTCACCTGTAATTGCAGTGTATCTACCCACCAGGATGTGATTTTCCTGGAAGAGATGTACCATTTGTGTCATTATTCAATCGTTTACAGCATCTCTGATTGGCCGATTTCTGGTTATTTCTATTTTTATTATATGTTTTTAAATTTAATAAAAAATATGTTTGTTTGAGTTTTTAGATTATACTCTTTTCTTTTAATTTATAAAAATCATAAAAAATGATTTTTGTTTTCTATTTCTGTATTTTCAATAATCTGATTTATTATCAACTAAATATATATTATTTAATTATTTAAGATATTTAATTATTTGTAAAAAAATTATGAATAATTTAATTTAATATTATATTTAATTAATAAAATTAATTATTAATAAAATTATGAATAAATTTGTAATTAAATTAAATAACATTAATTTAATAATTATTAATTAATAAAATAAAATTAAAATATTTTCAAAGTAGACAAATTTTAAATAAAAATTTTTTTGATAACTAAATATGGTGAAAATAAACAGTAAAATTTTAAATAATTTATTTTAATAAAATAAAATAATTTTATTAATAATTTATTAATAAATATTATATAAAACTAAAATAAATTTAATTAACTAAAAAATTATTTTTAAGTTTGATCTAATATATATTTTTGGATATTTTGCTTGGGTTGGTAAAGTCATCTTTGATCTTGAGACCTCTAAACTAATATTTTATTATGTGTGAGTATTTTTTTTTCCTTGTAAGGATATGCAAAATGTCAATGGTAAATATATAACTTTTAAAAATTAATGATTAAAACCTGAACTAGTTTAGCTTTGAACCGATCAAATTTTTTGTTCAATTTTTAACTTTTTTAGTTTAATTTATTTTAATAATTTTTGTTAAAACGGATCATTTATTAAGTAATCGGTAAATTTTTGTAAATTAATAGATTTTTATAAATCAAAATAGTTATTTTAATTAAATTTTAAATTTTTGATAAGTGAGAATATCTTTCTTCAATTATATTTTAAATTTTTTAATTTTATCTAATCTTTAATCAATTTTATGATAATCTAATTTCGGTTGAATTTTTTTAAAATTTAAATTTCTTTTTTTTTAATTTAACTTTTTGATCTAATATATTGTTAAAATTCATAAAGTTATATGTCTTCACAAGAATTTGCATCACTAATAAATACAATAGTACTACAATTCACACACTCCTACCTTAATTAAGGTTTCATTAATTTTTGTACAAACAAAAATAAAAAGATAATAAGTTATAAAATTTTAAATATTATCATTTTAATATTCTTTTTGAAATCAAATAATTTATTTTAAAATTTTATTTTTGTTAATAATTTATTAATATAATAGATGATAATACTTGTGACATCTTCTTTTTCATATAATTTTTAAATATTAAACCCGTAAAGACCATTTTAATTATAGTATTGAGGTAATAAATTATTTTAGTAAAGTATAATATTGACAAACTTTTAAATTGATTTATTTTTAAAATTAGATAATTAAAATAAAAATAAACACTTGTTAAATTCCCCATCCTAACTAAAAAAAACCTAATTTGATGTATTTGTTTTTGCAAGTCAAGAAAAGTAATAACTTAATGTTCATGATATAAAATTAAACTTATTCGGGTGATTCAGTTGTGAAAATTTTGAACCAATTTTTTGGTATGATTTTTAATTTTTTGATTAAATTGATTAATTTGTTAGTTTTGCAAATTAATTAATTATTATAAATTAAAATAAATCAATTAAATTTCTGTTGAATAATTTTTTTCAATTAAATTTTAAAATTTTCGATAGATAATGAGAGTATTCTTTAATTTTATTTCAAAATTTTTAATTTTTTTAATTTTTAACTAATTTTATGATGACCTAATATTAATTGAATCTTTTAAACCTTAACTTTTTTATCTTATTGATTAACTTTTGATTATTGCTTCATATAATCAAATCAAACCAGGTACTCAAAACATTTGAGTTCTTGGACTTGTGGCCAGTTCTCTGTTAGTTTTTATTTTCCCACATCAAAAGTGGGTGTTAGAAATGCCTAACTCATCCTCAAAAGCTAGCTCAAGAAGGAGAAGTTTGCACATTATTATAAACTCTTGAATGCCTTTATAATTGTCCGATGTGGCATTCCTGACACACCCCCTTCAATCCAGAGTAGGACTAAACATCTGATGGACATATTGGGCAAAGGGACATAACCGAGCACTGCCCCAAACCATCGAGACAAATTAGCTTTGATATCATGTTAGAAATGCCTAACTCACCCTTAAAAGCTAACTCAAGAGGGGGAGGTTTTGTCAGGAATCTCACATCAGACAATTACAAAAGCATTCAAGAGTTTATAATAATGTGCAAACCTCTCCCTCTTGAACTAGCTTTTGGGGGTGAGTTAGACTGAGGGGGGTGTGTCAGGAATTCCACATCGGACAATTACAAAGACATTCAAGAATTTATAATAGTATGCAAACCTTTCCTTCTTGAGCTAGCTTTTGGGGGTGAGTTGGGCACTTTCTAACATGGTATTAGAGCTACATTGTCTCGATAGTTTGGGGCGGTGCTCGGTTATATCCCTTTGCCCAATATGTCCATCAGATGTCCAGTCCTACTCTGGACTGAGGGGGGTGTGTTAGGAATCCCACATCGGACAATTACAAAGACATTCAAGAATTTATAATAGTATGCAAACCTCCCCCTCTTGAGTTAGCTTTTGGGGGTGAGTTAGACATTTCTAACAGTGGGTAGGATGAGAAGTCTTAATCGAGGCTATATAAGGAGACCTCTGTTGTAAAATTAAATGAAGAAGATGAACTGGATGCGGGAAGCAACGTTCAAAACTAACTAAAATGACAATGTGTCTTTTAAATAAAATTCATATATGTAATAATACGCTAGCTCATATTGAATTTCTACTCTATCACGTGTATATAAGCTGGTCGCCAACGACTCTATGGACATGTCAAAATAGAATGTTGTTATTTCCTTCTACAAATATTATTGTGTGATTATCTCCTTTCTCTATCTGCTGGTCTTTCTTCACATTTCTAATAACGTAGCTATCATAAAGGTTGCACTTTGATTCACTTCCATAAAACTAATTACAATAGCCTACCCCTAAGGTTCTCCTCACCCCAAAATCTCTTCCCTCTTCTTGTGTATTAGTTCTTGGTGTGGATTGTGAGATCTTCCTTTGTAATCTTTGTTTCATATAGTGGAAAATTTTCTACTCTTGCTTATGATTTTTTCCCTTATTTTTTAAGGAGTTTTCCATGTTAAATTTTGTTTGTTTCCTTTTTATCTCAAAATTTTTTATTAATGTGTTTGCTATATCCAAATGGAGTCCATCTCCTATTAGTCTTATCAAAGCCCAAGATTTGCTCAAGTATGCTCTGTAGTTGCAGCATAGTCTGATCTTCCATATAAAAAAAACATGTTTTTATGGTGTATTCTTGTGGGTTAAGGGTAGTTTTATTCTCGAGTTATTGTTTTCATTTAGGTTATTTTTTTACCAATATATGAGACGATTAAGTGCATGTCTAGGAAAATCTCTGGCTAAGGAGACTAGAGTTTTCATCTGTGGGTTAAAGGTAGTTTTATTCTTGAGTTATTGTTTTCATTTGGGGTATTTTTCACCAGTATATGAGGCGATTAAGTGCATGTCTAGGAAAATCTCTGTCTAAGGAGACTAGATTTTAAATAGGACCATTTGTGATCCTTGTAGTCTTTCTTAGGAACTTTCCTGGTGTATTACAGTTTAAACCTGAAGCGGTTTCTCTTTTCACGTGAGAGAGTGAGAGTCAATTCTTGTGTTGGAAGAGCCAAATTGTGATAGAAACAATGTTGACCAAATTCGATATTACAAAGTTTGACGGGACAAAGATAATTGCTTGAAGGTCATCAGTGCCAGGCCGATGGGTTTCACAGATGACGATAAATGGAAACAAATAGATGCCTTAGCCACGTGCATCTGGATCTAGCAAATGATATTTTGCAAGGTGTAAAGGAAAAGAAAACAACTAAGGAAATTTGAAATCATCTCACAAAGTTATATGAAGCTAAGTCTCTTTATAATAAAATTTTCTGAAGAAGAAACTTTGCACACACCTAATGTCTAAATCTACTTTGGTAACGGAGCATATTAATACACTGACCTCTTTATGCTCTCAACTTTTAAAGTTGGAACACAATGTAAATCTAACTGAACGTATGAAGATTCTACTTCAAAGTCTTTTGGATTCATATAACCATTTATCATCAATTTAACCAATAATATCCTCACGAACACTTTGGTATTTTATGATGTTGTTGCTTCAGTTTTTGAAGAAGAAAGCAGATGCATCAACAAGGAAGAATGGCTAATAGCAGAAGCTTTATCGATGATGAGATGATGGTCAGTGGAGTGTGATTTCACAGGAAGTCACAAATAAGGAAGGTCGAAATCTATAAGTAAGAAAAATCACAAGTGTTACAACTGTAGCCAAAGAGGACACTTTAAAAGTGAATGCCGATTCAGGAAGGGTGGAGAGAAGGCCTTTGAAGCATTAACTTCTCAAGGATGTGTTGCAACTGGAGAAATTTTATATAGTGAAGTAGCAACGATGTTTAAGGACGGATTAGAGCTCACTGATACTTAAATAATGGATTCATGAGCAACATGACATATGACTCCTTGTAGAGATTTGGTTTCACACTTATAAAACTATCTCTGCCGGATCTATGTACATGGACAATGATCATGCCTTGGAGATTGTTGGCGTTGGAACCATCAAGTTGAAGATATATGATGATACAGTTCGCACTATACAAAATGTGCGACATATGAAGGGTTTGAAGAAGAAACTATTGTCTTTAGGCCAATTACATGAGCTTGGGTGCAAGACCTGTATTCAAAATGGAGTTATGAAGGTGATCAAAGGAGCACTTATTGTAATGAATGTGAAAAGAATAGCTGCAAACTTATATAAGCTTATAGGAGAGACGCATTTGGAAACAATTGCATTGGTTGCATTGGTTAGTTTTGCAGAAAATGCAACAAAAATCTGGCACCGTAAACTTGGTCATATGTCAGAACAAGGATTGAAGATTTTTTTTTAGCAGAAACTACTCCCTAGTCTAACAAAGGTATCATTACCCTTTTGGAGCACCGTGTTACAAGCAAGCAGCACAAATTGAAATTTATTACATCTAATTCTAGAAGTAAAGATATTTTAGAATTAATTCAGTCTGATGTATGGCAAGCGCAATTATGTCTCTGGGTGGAGTAAGGTACTTTGTGACCTTTATTGATATAATCCCCAAAAGATGTTAGGCGTATCCTATCAAGAGAAAGGCAGATGTGCCTAAAGATTGGTAATGGTAGAGAATATACTGGTGATGAGTTCATTGACTTTTGTAATCAATAAGGCATCAAATGTCAATTCACGATGCCTCACACTCCTCAACAAAATGGAGTGGCAGAGCGAATGAATATAACTCTGTTGGAAAGAACTAGCGTCATGTTGAGAACTGCAAGTATGAAAAAAGTCTTTCTAGACATAAGCAATAAAGACTACCTGCTATGTGATTAATCAATCACCAATAAGATCAATCGATTTGATAATACCGATGAAGATGTGGACCGGTAAACTAACAGATTATTCTTAGTTACACACATTTGGAAGTCATGTGTTTGTGATGTATAATACCCAAGAGATCATGAAATTGGATCCAAAATTAAGAAAATATAGATTTATTAGGCATGCAGATGGAGTCAAGGGGTATCGACTATGGGATTTCACTGCCCATAAGCTCGTCATTAGCAGAGATGACAAATTTGCAGAAGATAAACTGCAAGAGAAAATCAAAGTAGCACATATGAAGAAAATTTCGAGGTTGTAATGATTCAAGAAGAAAGGAAGATTGAACAAGAAGATTCTACTGAGGCTATATTAAATCAAAAGGAGCAGGAGCCAGTTGAATATAAAAATACAAAAGTTTGGCAGTCAACCCGTGAAATGAAAACCCCAACCTGGCAATCCGATTATATTATGGAGGGAAATGTTACATACCGTCTCTTAACAAAAGATGGAGAACCGTCAACATTTTGAGAAGCAACCGATAGCTTAAATGCATCACTTTAGATGGTAACAATGAAGGAAGAAATAGAAGCTCTCCATAAAAATAAGACATGCAAGCTTATGCCATTACCACAGGGGAGAAAGTCCATTGACAACAAGTGGGTGTACAAGATCAAACGTAACAGTGATGATCAAGTGGAGCGGTATTGCGCAAGGTTGGTGGTAAAAAGATATCCTCAAAAAGAAGATATAGGTCTTGTTTGGTAATCAGCTGATTGCATTAGCTGTTAGTTGATTCTATCAGCTGTTAGCTGATAGCTGATTTGACCAATTGATTACATTAGTTGTTTGTCATTTAATGTTTGGTAAAATTAGTTGTTTAATAGTAGTTGTTTATGTGTAAAATAACTTATGAGGACATGATTTTTAAAAAATTATAAATGTATGAATATTATATATCTTAGTATTTCATTGAATATTCTTATAGGAATTTAGATTTTAGATATTAAATTCTACAAAATTAATTTTATAACTCTAATAAAAAAATATAACATACAAATGAAACAACAACAACAACAACAATAATAACGAAAAAGAAGAAGAAGAAGAAGAAGAAGAAGAACAACAACAACAACAATAATAACAACAACAATAATAATAATATATATCACAATTTAACCTAGTTCTTAAATTAGAAATTAATTAAATAAATCTAATTATAAACTAATAATTTA
>JANZLX010000006.1:2304525-2322710 GCA_025531955.1 Erythroxylum orinocense
CCGGCAATATCTGGCAGTGGTCGTTCTATGCGTTCCTCTATAATAGTTAACACATAGACAAATCACTATTGTGCAAGATTAAAAATTCACAATGTATATGATGCATGTTCATGACAAATTTTCGGGCTTAATCCGTAACTATTAACTAAATCTGAAAATCCACATTTCATACAAAGAGGTAGAAAATTTTCTTATGAATCAAATGTTTCGAGAATCAAGTCATTCGGAGGTCGGATGACAAAGATATAGTCAAAAGAGTGAAAGGATTCAATTAAAAAAAAACACATCGCATCTCGGCAGAACAGGCTCGCGATTGCGACTTGGCTCGTGGTCGCGAGAAAGAGGTAGAACTGGACAGCTCGCGACTGCGAGTCGTCCAAAATGCTTCCTCGCGATCGCGATTGCCGTCTTCCAAAGGCCTGCTCGCGATCGCGAGTCTCAGACAGAAGGGATCATCTCGCGATCGCTAGATACTCACGATCGCGAGTTTCATCTTCCTTCTCTATCGCGACTTCTGAAATTTTCTTCTTATTTCTTTCTTTTGTTTTTCCCCTTTAATCACTTCTAAATAGTCCTTTATGCTAGTTTAAGCTCACTGAAACTTCCAACTAGTTCAGAAACAATCCTAAACTTCAAACATAAAATTTCACTTCTCTCTCTACGGTAAACTCTCAAAACTTCATATTTTTCTCCACTGTATTACCTTTCATTTTCTTTATCTAATCTTTTCCTTCATTAAACCACTTTTATAACACAACCTTCCCAAATCCTCTTTTCTTATCATTAAACTCATTCAAACACATTCATACATTTTGATAAGAAAAGAACAGAGCATGCGTTTTCACTGTTCGGCATATACTGCTTTGCATGTGTTTTAAAAGCCAACACTAGTACCTCGTCAAAGCATTTACAAAACCCATAGATATCCACGTGAATAACAAAGGAAACAACTTACATATGTTTCATTAATAAATCAGTCAGACTCATCCGAAACCTCTCTACATATATATACTTGCGTGAGTTCGATTCCTCTTTATAAAACTCATGCATGAAGTCAGTTCCAGAACTAGAAAATTAATGCATTTATATAGGAAAAGAACAGACCATCACCGTAACTACTAAAACCCATGTATGCATATATATATATTTACACCATAAAACAGTATAGCTACTTACTTGTTTCAGAATATTCCAACAGTGAGAGTGAGAAGCACGGTTTGTTTTCAGTGAAAAACAAAGCAACCGAAGGCTTTTATTAATTTCAAACCAAAGTATGTAATAAAGCGGGCGTTTTTGCATGTAAGACAAGTATCACAAACGTGTTACTATCAATTATCTATATGTCTCGTATAGAAGCTGCCACATTTCACTATCTACTTGGTCCATACTTTTAGTATTTTTAGTGATTTCTATATTTATTTTCTTAATCCAAAATACCCCAAATTTTTCGAAAATTCCTAAAATTCATAAAAAAATTCTGAAATATTAAAATGACTTTCCAAATAAATTTTCAACTCAAAAATAATTCACCAGATATTTCTAAAATATTCAAAGTGTACGAAAATTACCAAATCATATTTAATACAGTCCGAATAAATCCAAAATTTTCAGTTATGAACCAATTTACCCGTAAAATGTCATGAATGCATGCTGAATGCTTATGCACAAATAAGCAAATATTTAAATATACAAAGCGTAAAACGTACTAATTTTCCTTAATATCCTAACCCCTAAAACGGGGTGTTACAATTCGATGAAGTTGTGAATGAAGCTGAGACAGAAAATATTGTTCAATTCATTAATGATAATGATTCCACTTACAAAGTGGTTGAAAGAAGATTAAAAAGCAAGTATAATTCTTTTTATTGAACTCCTTGTGCTGCATGTTACATTGACTTAATATTTAAAAATATAGAAAATTCTAGGTATTTTCCTATATTAATGAGACCGTGTAATAAGCAAAAAAGATTACCAAGCTCATCTACAACATGCATAAGTCTTTAATTTAATGAGAAAGGATTTCACCAATAGTAGGAAATTTTGTTGTCCTGCTATTACAAGATTTGCAACAAATTTCTTATCATTTTAGTGTTTTATTATGATGATTCAACAAATGAGATAGATGTTTACAAGTGATAAGTGAGTCGCAACTTAACATGTTAAATCTAATGTTGGATTAGAAGTTTCCATAATTATACCTAAAGATACTTAATTTTGGTTCCAATGTCAATTTATCATATGAGTTTGTGAGCCTTTGGTGAGGGCACTTCGTCTAACTGATAGCGATGAAAAGACAACAATGAGTTATTTTTATGATGCCATGGAGAGGGCGAAGGAAACAATTAAAGCTAATATAAAAAATAGGTCTTTTTTGTATACACCTTATCTCGCAATCATCAATGAAAAATGAGAAAGTCAACTTTACTCTCTGTTGTTTATAGCTAGTGCATTTTTGAATCCTCATGTTTATTTCAGACTAAAATTTTCAAAAAAGATGAAGTTAAAAGGGAATGTTATTAATTATTACAACAGTTGTTGCTCATGAGATGATGCAAGACCTCCAAAGTTTATAAATGAAGATTTATAAAGAGGTTTCATGTGATTTTGGGATGTCAATTGCTATTTGTCAAAGAAAAAAACTTAATCCAGGTATATATTTTTTTCACTTTTGTTACTTGTTGAAAATTAATAATCACTTTATTTTTTTTATAACGTTACTTTTGTTGTCTTACAATTTACAATTTGGTAGGACCAATTAGAAAGTGATATTCCAAAATTGCAAAGGTTTGAAATGGTGTTCCAAAATTGCAAATGCTTTTAATTCAAATTCTAAGTTAATGTGAGAGTGTAACAGGAAGTGAAAGGAATTTAAGTACATTTAAATTCATCAATTCCTATAAATGAAATAGATTGGATTACAAAAGATTAAATGACTTGGCCTTTATTTGATACAATTTAAAGCTTCAGAAAATGTATGTTATTATTATTATTAAGTTAGATATAATTTCTTATAATTCTTTTATTAATTTAATTTTAATATTTACTAGGACTCTTAACAGAACAATTAGTTTAGTATATCCATTTTGCATCGATAATGTTGATCTTTTGGCAGAATGGGTTTATGAGAAATCAAGTATGATAGATAAGTGTGAATTGAAAGAGAATCTTAGATGAGAAAGCATTCACATGTCATCTGACACCAAGAATTTAAATGATGATGATAACGAGGTTCCTTTAAATGATGAGAATTTTGCACCAAATAAGAATTAAGGTCAATGCAGTTATAGTAGGTATTTAATTGAATGAAATTTCATGTTTTTGTTTCCTTTCTCCTTTTAATTTCACTTATATTTGATATATATGTTAAATTCTATATATGCAATATAATTGTAAATATTTTTATTTCAAGTTTCACTTCTTATTAGTTCTTCAACACAAACTCTTGTTATAAAGTGTAATTATTAAAGAGTAATGAATATTTATTATTCATCTTATTTGATGTTTTGATGTAGTTATTATTTATTATATGACGAAATTGTAATATTTTAAATATTTTGTATTTTCTTATTTTTATATCTATACAATGGTTAATTGATCTTTTTTTTATATTAATTATAGTTATTATTTATAAGTGAAATATGTGAAAATAATGTCAACAAAATAAATGAATTGTAGTTATTTTAAATTTTCATCATTATGAATATTTGAAATATAGTTGACACAAAAATATAAATTATACATTAAATATATTGCCGAACTATTTTGCAATTTAAAAACTATTTCAAAATATTTCGATATCAATATAATACCGTATCATAATAAAATCCAGTACTATACGGTATTGCAAATGAAAGCTTAATATAATAATATAAAATAAATCATGAGGGGAGTGTTTGACCTAGTCTCACTCTCATGTGCATGCTGGCCCTCAACTCAAGTCATGAGGTGGCTACGTGGATGAGCATAAATCAAAAGCAGTTTTGTCTTTTAGCTTTGACAGCCGACACCACACGACAAGACAAGACACGACATCACACAAACGCGTACAAATGGCCAACTTGTCCACGTTTTCTTATTCTTTTTCGGTTGAATTGGTCTAACTGATTGAGACCCCTCTTGTTGCATTCAATTATTACTCAGTTAGACTTGGCGTCCTAATCAGCTGTCCTCTTCAACTTAATTAAGTGGAATAGCTTTTATGACGTGTCCTTTTCCAACTTGTAATCAATGATTATGTTCGGATTCGGATGCAATCAATTTAAAATTAATAATCTTAATTAATTTAATTTACAAATTAAAATTAAAATTATTTAATTTCAAAATTTTTATTTTTAAATAATAAAAACATCGACACCAACACACAATAAAAATTTCGTAAATACTTGAGGTTTGAAGAAGTTCAATAATACTCAGTCTTATTTCTAACTAATAGAGCGATTGTTTTCAAAATAATTCGTAAAAAAATAAAGGAGAAAACGAAATAAAATTATGTGGGTCATTTTATTTTATGATTTTAAAATAATAATATTTTAAAATTTTAAATTTAAATTTTAAGTGGATATCTTCTAATGACATATCCTTTTCTAACTTGTAATCAATGATCTTGTTTGGAGTTGGCATAAAATCAATTTAAAATTAATAATCTTAATTAATTTAATAAAATAATTTAAATTTAAATTAAATTTATTAACTCTTAATTAAAATTATTAATTTTAAATTAAATGGATTAATTTAAAATTATTTTATTAATTTTTAATTTATTACATTTAAATCGATTGGATTAAATCGTAAACCTAATCATTGATAACAATTTAGAAAATATTTAAATTTATTTAATTTGAAATTTGAAAGTTTTAATTAATAATATTTTAATTTATTTTTAAAAATAAAAATATTTTAGTTATATTATAAAAATTTATATTGCGAATCAAGCCTATTGTGATCCTATTAATTAAAAATGAACCTAACGATGGTGTGAACTCCTTACTCGGTAAAGCGGCGAAGACAAAAGAAGATAAAACACATGAGCTTACAGGGATTGCCACGTCAGTCATAATTTCCAACTTTAGTCCAGTCAGTCGCTGTCGTGGACCCATTTTACGACCAATCCAACAGTTGACGTCAACGTTTGTTTAGTCTATGCTGCCAATTGAGTCGAGTAGAATTAATTTATATTATCCGATTTTTTTAATTTAATGAATTTAATTTTAATTTGTTCATTTCAAATTAATTTTAATTATTTATTTCTTTTTTTAATAATCTAAAGATTCAACAACAACAATAGCCCCTAGTAATAATTCTGCTTACATGCAAAATCTCGAGAGATCCAACAATATGTAATTTTATCCTAAAAATATTTAGTTCAAATTGAGTAACGATAATAGGAATAGAAATGAATATAGTAAAAAATGAGGATGGATATAATCATTATAATTATGATAATTGGTTAGAACGAATGAATGATTGTCATTAATAATAGTTGGTTTGTTAAAAATATTGAAAAATAAAAGTTTGTTAAATTTTAGTTTTACATCAAATTTTAATATATTTTAATTAGTTATGTTTAATTGCTAAAAAAGAGAAAAATATAAGAAAAAAAGATGAAGGGAGTGTTACTCAGGAATGATTGACATTCCTCCCATACTTGAAGAGTATGAAGCAATACTTTAAAGTTGGATATCATAATACTATCTCTGTAATGATAATATATAACCAACCACTCCTTTTTCATTTCATACCCATTGAATCCTTCCCAAACCCATCAACCAAGCGTCCTTGAAAGATTGCCAATTAATTATCTTTTATAATTGAAAATTAATTATTAAATATAAATTATAAAATATACTCATTATTTTAGCTCTCCTAATAATGACTATAATTAATATTGTCTAACTTAGTTTTAGTATACTATAAATTATCATTAATATGTAAAGATAATTTAAGTAGTGTTAATCATAATAATTATAAAAGCTATCAAAATAATAGTCATGTAGTTGATTATTTCTTAATTATATATAGTAATTAGTAAATTAATATATTTTATAAAAACATTTTATTAAATATATATTTAAATTAAAAAACATAGACAATTAATTTTAAAAAAATTCAGAATCTTTAAAATATTAAGATTCTTAAGAATTAAAGAAACTTGTACTGAGGAATTCGGCAGTCTGAGGAATCTCTCCAGCGAATTAAACTACTCCTAAATAGCAGTAATACGATTTTTCATGTTAAACCAAGATCCTGAAGGAAGTAAAGTACGTATCTTTAACTATCACACAGCTAGTAAGTTGGACTAATGAGTGAAAAAAGTTCGAATCTTTGTGGAATAAATAAACAATTGGTGTCTCGAATTCTTTCGTTCAGCCGCCACTAAAGTTGAAAATTCTTTCTTTCCTGCCAACGTGAAGATGGTGTCTGGGCTCACTAAAAGACACTAAATTACACGGATTTGCTTCTAATCCGTTATTTTTTAACAAGTCTGAGCAGTATAAGAGGGTGTGTTCCTCGTGGATACTAAGGAAAAGAAAGAAGCTTCAATCCCACGAGCTAGCTTCCTCCAACTGTACGATTCATAACAGAAACACAGCATAGGCGACGAACCCACGTCCATTACAGTTATGCCTAGCTAGCTAGAAACTTTCCCCGGTCTCTTCTGAACCAGAGCCTACCTAGTTGGTATTTTCAGAAAACAAAGAAGAGCTAAAGTTGGTTTCATTAATGGCTGTTCGTTGAGAGTTAAAAGATACGCAGTAGACAGAGAGAGCAGATACTCGAAGTTTGAGGCATTACCAACTTTACCAGGAACAAGGCAGCATTTTGGAAGAGGAAGATTCAAGAAAAGATTGGTTCCTTTTTTCTTTTTTCTTTTGGTTTGTAATGTACACAACAGAGACAGGGAGACAGTACCTTGTTGGTGTATGGTTTTTGGGTTTTAAAAGGAACAAGAACTGCACAACGTAGGAAACAGAACAAGAGGTTGTGAGTGGAGGTATGGACATTACACACATAACTAGAAACCATAAAAATCCAATCTTTGCTTTGTTCTCTGGTTTATGTCTTTATAGGTTTTTTTTTACCTTAAATACTAATTAACATCACTGGCAGAGGAAGGACTAGAGTGATGATCAACATCAGTACCAAGAAACAGGTGAAAGAAGAAGAAAGAAGGTGAACTTGTATCGACCACTTTAAGCATATTCATGGAAGTGGAAAAAGGTCGAAGCTTTGTGCTCCGTTTAGCTTTACTGTTGTTCTTCTTGATTCGGTGTGGGTCATCACAGAAAGTTATGTGGAAGGAAAGGTTGGCATTGCTCGATCTCCGGTCTTCATTGGGGCTAAGAAGCAAAGAATGGCCTATAAGATCCGAACCATGCAGTGGTTGGAAGGGAATCAAGTGCAAGAACGGTCGGGTCGTTGGGATCAACATATCCGGGTTTAGAAGAACTCATAATGGACGATTGAATCCCAGTTTTAGTGTTGATGCTCTGAAAAATTTTACGTTCTTGGAGTCTTTTAACGCTTCTGGGTTTTCACTTCCAGGTTCTATACCGGACTGGTTTGGCTACCGGCTCGGTTCATTGCAAGTACTGGATCTCCGGTCAAGTTCAGTCTCCGGTCCGATTCCTTCTTCATTTGGTAATTTAACTAGACTCAACGCTCTGTATCTATCTGACAATGATCTTGCTGGCCGTATTCCTACTGCATTGGGACAGTGGGAGCGTCTATCTGTTCTTGATCTTTCAAGGAATTCGCTTACTGGGTCAATACCTACATCTTTTGCATTGCTTGGTAATCTATCTAGACTTGACCTGTCCTCAAATTACTTATCTGGGTCAATCCCGCCGGGTTTAGGTGGTATTAATGGTCTGCAGTTCTTGGATTTGTCTGATAACAGCATTACTGGTCTGATACCTGTTGAACTTGGTAATCTTTCTCGATTGGTTGAGCTTAATATTAGCAAGAATTCATTGTCTGGGTCATTACCTTCAGAGTTAAAAAGGTTGAGGCGCTTGCAGAGGATAGATATGGCAGGAAATGAGCTCGAGGGTGCATTTCCAGATGGTCTTTTCTTGAGTCTTACAAGATTGGAAGTTGTTGTGTTAAGTGGGAATAAACTGGACGGTGCTCTTCCTCCTGCATTGCTGTCATTGCAAAATTTGTCGCTACTTGACATCTCTGGTAATATCTTTACAGATAATTTGCCTAATTTTAGTGTCCATGGTAATGCCAGAAGTTCTTTATTCAATTTATCGAACAATTTGTTATACGGAGCTTTGCCATTGTCAGTTCGAAACTTTACTTCCCTTGATGTGTCTGGTAACTACTTCCAAGGAATGGTTCCTCGTGTTGGTCCAAGCAATTTTACCCTGAACAGAAACTGCCTTGAAGGGGAGTCTAACCAAAGGAGTTTGGAAGACTGTCAATCCTTCTACTCCGCGAGAGGCTTAGATTTTAGAGGTTCTGAGGCCCCGGAAAGGATACAACCCCCATTGCATGAACCTGCTGCAAAGAAGAGCACACGATGGATATACATTTTGGTAGGATTGTTTGGTGGAGTTGTCTTCATCGTGGTTCTAGCACTGGTTTTATTGGTGTTTCTAAGAAGGTGTGACAACATCACAAGTCAAAGAGACATTGCAAATGCTGGAACTGTTCCAGAAGGAGGTAACCATTCGCATCCCAAGGATTCTACTAATGTATTCAATCCGGGAGGGTCTTTCACATATGATCAACTGCTCCATTCGACTGGTGAGTTTAATGAAGCAAATCTCATCAAGCATGGTCATTCTGGAGATCTCTTTCGTGGTTATCTGGAAGGAGGACTCCCTATAGTTATTAAAATGATCAACTTAAACTCCATGAATAAAGAGTTGTCCATGGTGGAATTGGAGCTTTTCAACAGATATTCACATACAAGATTGGTTCCTCTCTTGGGACATTGCTTGGAGAATGAGAAACTTTTTTTTGTCTACAAATATATGGTCAATGGGGACTTGGGTAGCTCCTTCTACAGGGCACCAGATCTTGAGGATGAAGGTTTACAGCCACTTGATTGGATTACTAGATTGAAAATTGCGACAGGAGCTGCTGAAGCGCTTTGTTACCTACACCATGAGTGTAGCCCTCCCCTTGTTCATAGGTATTGCACATTCTACGCTGGCTAGATTTTGCTTTCCCTGTACTTTGGTTGTTGATGCTATGCTGATTGTGATGAACTTTCATGGATTATTAGAATGACCGCGAATGCAGAAGTGTTAGTTGTTCTGTGTTCATATAAGCACTTTTAGAACTAGATCTAGAGTAACAAAAATGACCTGCTCATATGCTCTCTGATTTAAGAAAGTTAACTTGTTTCATTTCCCTCTCACCTGAATCCTTTCTGCAACATGCATATTTCTTAATTGTTTTGTTCAAAATAATTTCACCGAACATTACTTCGGATTGTAATTCTCATGTTTCCTTTTTGTTGCTTGAAGAGATATACAAGCAAGTAGTATTCTGCTAGATGATAAATTCGAGGTGCGACTTGGGAGCTTGAGCGAGGTCTGCCCCCAGGAAGGTGATCTACAGCAAAATGTGCTGACAAGATTCTTGCGAAAGCAACAGTAAGTAATTTAAGAGAAAGATACGAAAAAATTATACTACGGCTCCTTTCATTTCAACTATCGCTCGTTTTAAAGGAAAAGTAACACCTTTTCTTGCTGATATGCAGGTCCTTGGAAGCTGGCCATTCTGGTATGTATGGTAGCTACAGATGTGAAATGCTTAATCTTTTGTTTTTACTTTCCCTTATATTTACTTTCAAAACACTGCCTAGAAATTATAAGAGCTCTGCGAGGTTATTGGGACTATAACAGGCTGTTCTTACGAAATTGTATCTGCAAAACTGTCTCCACCTGTCCAATATCACAAACTTTGGTAATATCTCTGAATGAACTAAATATGGATCAGAATTGCATCAACTTTGGCGATGAATACTGGTTGAAATGTGCATTCCTCTCGTGACTTTGGATGTTCTCATTGTTGGTTATGCTTAAGTAGAAACTTGAATCTATTTCTGGTAATGTACAGGTCAATCCTCGGCAACTTGTGCCTATGATGTCTTCTGTTTCGGAAAGGTGTTACTTGAGCTTGTTACAGGCAAGCTCGGCATCAGTAAATCAGATGATGCAACATCAAGGGAGTGGTTGGATCATACTCTGGCATATATCAGTAAATATGATAAGGAACTGGTAACTAAGATCGTTGATCCGTTTTTGATCATAGATGAAGACCTGTTGGAAGAGGTATGGGCAATGGCTATTGTAGCAATGTCATGCCTCAACCCGAAGCCGGCAAAACGTCCATTGATGAAGCACATCCTGAGAGCCTTGGAGAACCCTTTGAAGGTGGTAAGACAGGAGCGTTACACCTCAGGGAGGTTGAGAACAATTTCATCGAGGAGGTCCTGGAGTGCTGCTGTTTTCGGTAGCTGGCGACCAAGTTCATCAGATAATGCCACCAGTCATGGTTCCACCAACAGGGAAGGCCTTAGTGGCCTAAGGCATTCAGTGGTCAGAGTTGGATCACATGGAAGTGGTGGGATTGAGCGATCATCTTCCATTAAAAAGCTATCCAGTGAAATATTCCCTGAGCCGCCTGAAATGGAAGAAACGGAGAGGCGAGATGAGGGTTAGCTTCACAAAACAAATCCTGCTCAGAAATGCCTTCCATTTTCACGTGTTGATTTCTGAAAATGATTTCAAATCAAGGGTTTAGTTTTGCGAGAGATGAAGAAAGAAACTGAAAAAAAAGAAGATAAATTCTTTTGCTTTTTGAGTGGAAGCTTGAGAAATATGCATAAAAGTTCTTTAATTAACAGTTTTGCCATAAATTCCCAGGTAGGAAAATGTATAGTATAATAACACAAGAGGGTTTATATTCCTCTTTTGCCCCTTCATATTCCTACTTGCTACTTTGTATGGGTCTTCAAAAGAAAAATAAAATGAAGAGAGGCATTTTGATCTAAAAATGCATTATAAATTATCTTCAACTAGTGAAACCATGTCATTTTACGACTCTTACAGTTAACTGATAATTTAGATGCCAGGTAAAAAGCTACAAGTTGGTTAGGTAACATCTGGTTTATGGGTACAAGCTCAATACTAGGAATATTTGCTACACTTCATCTATAACCCAAAAAACCCTCTAGGGTAGGCAAAGCCCCTGTCATTATTCTTCACATCAAAGGTCCCACAAAATTTGTAGCTTTACAGGGAAAGGATGTGAAATTCATGAGGCATGAAGTCTTCACTGGGTCTATAATATTTGTCTGGAGAATACAAGCCTAAGTTGGACACTTGGCTCGTGTAAAGGCAAGCAAATCTTTCTACCTGTACAATGCAGAAAATGCAAGTTTCAGATCCTACTGCCTTGAAAACTTGAAGATAATAACGGAAGGTAGAGGACTAGAAGACATAGGAGACACTGCTGAAAACATATTTTCAAATTAGCATAGAGACGTGATCGATTCTTGCCTGATGAGCAAAACGAGAATTTTGATAACCAGTCTTCAAGAGTTGTCCCCAGACCTTGTGAAACTGAAGTTAACAAACTCAAGAACTCGTCAATCTGAATTCACACGTATAATATATGTGTATACTGTGATATAAAGGTTGCATATATTTGTTCACCTTTTGGTGACATTCTCGTTGAGCCTGTTGATGAGTAATTCGTACCTTATCCCGCTGGCACTATAAGCAAAAAACGTTAAATATACATCATTAGTATGTATAACATGGAAGGTAGTACAAAGAGGAAGTGGGGTCATGAATTATTTATCGAACCTCCAACTCATATAAGGACTTGGCTATCTCCGGCTTCTGCTCATCATTAAGATCATCAAACCTGTTTAATGCAAATTCATTTTTTAAACTGGATAGATCATTGCTTTAATATTCATTAACCTTCCCTCCTTGCAGTAACTTGTAAGGTTAATAGTAAATGAAGATACAAGATTTGCATTAACGGTCCCAAACATATACTTTAGATACCACTTTAAATGATGTAAATGGTCTTCAATTCGATCGCGTTCATTCCTCAACAATCTAAGGTTCTGCAGAAGATGTCATTTTGGAGAAAGTGAGACATAATTCATTCATCCAGGGATAATATGTCATTTAAAATGGAGCAAAATCATCAGTATAAGTTTTAATCCTAAATAGGTTCAGACAACTTAAACGACAGCAGAACAGTCCCTTATGGACTCTCAGTTTTATGAAATCAAAGCACAAGAGACAAAGTATAACGATCAACTGTGGAAGATATTGTTCAACATTTTCTCAGCAGGCAATATACTCAGTACTTCAGTCCAGAATACGATCCTTTTTTGACGACTTGATATTTTAGCAAGTTCAGCAAAAGAAACCACAGGGAGAGGAAGAAACCAATACTTTCATGTCTGGCTCATTCACTAATTCTGGCTCCTAACTATTTTAAGAATATTGCACTTACTGGCAAGATTAAGCATCGTTATCTTGAACAGCTAGTTACATAAACATCTAGGAATATCAATTTATAAGTGGTCTAAGAGCATTAATATAGTCCTTAGCTCAGCTTAATAACAAGTTGCAATTTACCGTCCTTGTATCCCTCAGTTTCCAAAGAAGTTCTATCTCCCTCTCTAGCTCTGGAACAACAAGCATTGTTCTCCAACCTGTTCATAAGTTCATAAAAGACCACGCTAATCACAGTAAAAACTTGTATGCAAAATTAATATAGTTATGGTAGTAATAACAATGTTTAAGATGAACATTAGAAATAACAAGATAAAGAGCATTATACCAAGAACCTTCTTGCTTCGTAAAATATCTCCATAGATATGATCTCCAACATAAAGAACCTACTAAAACACCCATATATTAGAATAGCAATCAAAACATGCAGTATCTAAATATTAGGACCAAATAAACAAAATTTCCAATCAAGGATCAGTATTCGTAAATGGCAACATGTATATAATATAGCCTTCCCCCATGTACATATTACAGGTTTGTACCCATAAGAATAAACAAAAACAAACAAAGATTCACCTGAGAACTAGATTCAATTGATAGCAGTTTATGCAGATGAGCAACACTGCCTCCCTGAAAAGCAATTTCAAAGACACAATCAACTTCAAAGTGAAACATTTACAATGAAAATGCTTTAGTTTAATTGTTCAATCACCATATATTCCTTCCAAGAAAGTAAGGACTAGGTACTATGAATAAATGTAAATTTATAGTACAAATGAAGATTGGAAACTTTATTATGCATTACAAAATTGGAAGTACCTGGAAAATACGACAACTATTTTTTGTCTCCCTCGGTAATATCCTTGGAGAAGTACTCCCCACCTTTTCTTGAGAACAAAATTTGAATCATTTAAAGGAGTCACTGGATCATTGCAATTAATAAGTATATGAAAGGATTCTCCTCAAACCTGAGGCATTGGAGTGCCGTTATCAGTATTTAGTAGCATCCCAGATTCAGCTTCCACCTCAAAAAGATTAGCACGATTTTCTTCATGGAAGAACCCAGGTTTTCCACTGAACACAAAGTTACTTAAAAGTAAAAAGACAAAGAACCACAAAAGCCTCTGATTTACCACATAAAGTAGTTATAGCTAGCAACAATAATAGGTTTGTCAATAGTTGTCACTAAAAGTTTCACCAACTAGTAGATTGATAGTTCGAGGACAGACAAGTTTCAGCTTCTAGAGTTTCCTAAATTGTGCAGATACTTCAGGACACCAATTAAAGGTTACCAGTTAAGTATTTGGAACCTAAACTTGGCATGAAATTAATGGGTAAAAGGCAACAATAAATGCCTTCAGAATTTTAGCCGTCTTGTGAGTTCTGCAATAATTGCCTGCATAAGCATGCAATACCATTTTCATATCAACACTATTGTTAATTTTTAATCATATTAGGCAAGTAGTTTCACATTTTAAAAGACGCATGCAAGCACGCAGTGTCTGTTCAAAACCATTTTAGGAAGAACCTCAAAATCCAAAAATTGCTTTTGGAGTGGAGCCTAGAGTAGCACTCGCCTGATTCTCAGATTTAATACTCGCACAGGTATAGATATCAGGATAAGAAAAAAGAATTATTAAAGAGGTTAAAAAATTAGTTTCAGTGAAACATCCAGTTATATGCAATGTTACAGAACCAAAGATAATTATGAAGCTATTGATGTTTACGGTGCTTTGATGAAATGAGCATGACCTCCCAGTGATGACAACATCAAAGTACTTAAGCCAATCAAAGTTGCATGTTCTACTGCCATCCATGGTCCGCGAACCACAAAGAAAGTTCATCACAATGTTTGTGTAGTCCCATAAGCTGCAAAAGACATATAATCAATGCTCTCACATTGTGCCATCTCAAGTGATGTAAAGAAACAGAAAAACATTCTCTTCAATTACTTTAAGAGAAGGCAAGAAATGAACAGGAGAGCATTAGCACCTATTTGTCACCAAGAATGTTGATCTACCGGAATCTCTCAGCATCTGAAGCATTGGAACTATAGATGTATCTTCATTGATGTACCTAATGGAGTATCATAGGAGAAAGGAAAGATCAAAAGAAGGGGGGAAAAAATCTGTGAAACCATTTGAGAAAAAGTCATCGCTGCACATGACATATCACAAAGAAAAGCATGATTCAGTTCAACAAAACCATAAATCTGCTTGTCCTCAAGGAAACATACTCCATCAGACCAAGGTACCTAGATAAAGGGCATATGGTGAACCATGACTATTCACAACTTTTATGTCTTGATCCATAGGAAAATACCAATTGTACCCTCACCTTTTAGGATCTTTAGCAACCATTTGCTTTAGAGTTCCATCACGATGGCACAAATCGACTGCTGCTCGAACATCTTTGTACATACGAGCATAACTGAAAATTTTGGTTGGACATTGAAAGTGCAAGTAATGAGTAGGTTAAAAAGAGTAAAAGATGCATAATCTAAAAATTAAGGTTTACTGTGTGATGCTATGTCATAGTTGGCAAGAAATTCTTTGCAACATTAACGTCCTCAAGTGCTATGTTTCACCAATATATACCAGTCATTTCATTCATTTACATAAACAACTTAATTTCCAGATATCACCAAATACACTCTACTATCATATTTTTCTGCTTCATGATGAACATGTGAGGATACTCAGTTCATACAAAGGATAATTACGTACAAAGAAGACAAAAGCACTCAAACTTGCTATCACAGAAGGTAACATGCTTTAGGCGTCAAT
Source organism: Erythroxylum orinocense (assembly GCA_025531955.1). NCBI lineage: Eukaryota > Viridiplantae > Streptophyta > Magnoliopsida > Malpighiales > Erythroxylaceae > Erythroxylum > Erythroxylum orinocense. Next base: position 2,319,809 of record JANZLX010000006.1, read on the forward strand.
AATCTTTCAGAAAAGTTAGAATATCATCTAGGGTGACAAGTTTAAGCTCATCCAGCAGACCTTTAACGGCTAATAAAGTACAACACTTGAGGAAACAACATAAGATAACATGTTGTGCAATTACATTTCCTTCACAGAAGCAATTTTTGTTCTGAAGCTGGACTACTTATGGGACAATCAGTATTGGTCAACTTAATTAAAATAACTCGAAAATTATTTGATCAACAAGTTAATTAGTTAGAAGACATGATAAAGGAAAGAAATTTTAAACAAAGAAGAAAAACCTAGCATCATAAGCTATAATTAAAGCACCAACTACTGGTCTTACTCAGCTCCCTTTGGAACCTTTCCAGGATTATGATCCTTAAAGTCCACAAGTTGGGCAAACAAGTAAGCTTCAGCTAATGAAAAAAGAGTGTCAATAAGCGCATATTCTGGCTCGTCAAACGCATCACGTATCAGAGTATTCCCATAGGTGCCAACTTTTTCTTCCTTTAACAATTCTTTAAATCCATGGTACGCAACTTTTACATACTTGTGACGATCCATCTGCATAAGGCAGAGTTACCAATTCAGAAGGTTCACAAGAGCCTATGAGGCTAAGACAACTGCTGAAAATGTAACATTAAGTTATTAAGAATATTACCTTCAAGATGTTGCCTCTCTTTTTATCCAGAACCAAACCCCTAACCATGTACTTCCAATCAAATGACCATTCTAGCAACTGCAATGGAAAAATCATTCTCTCAGTCCACATGCAACAAAAAAAATATAGGAAGAACAACTAGTGACGTACTAACCTCTCGTGGATAACCAAGATCATAAACTAACTTTCTGACAGTGCCATCATATGCTAGAGACTCAAATGTCTCAGGTCTGTATTGAGCCAAGGTATAATCCATATCAAACCCAACAGCTACAATGTTCTTCATATTCAGAGGTCTGTTGCAGAAAATCTGTTTTGCAATCTCAATCTGGCATCCTCCTTCCGGAGAGGACCATTTAGATGGTTTTTGAAAGCCATCACTGCTAGACACGTTCTGATCTTTTGATACCTTGTCACCAAAAACAGTCCTTTGACTCTCATCCATTCTGTACCCAGCTTGTAAATGATTAACTCCTGATAGTAAGAGTTAAGTTTGAACATAAACATTGTGCCTCATCTTGTAAACATACATCATTTAAGAAATTCAACACTTCAAATTTTATAAAAGTTGTGTGATTGCATGATTTCCTCTTATTACCCATTACATGGACAGAGCCAAAATCCACGGTGGGTATTCAAAAGGCCATCTTTCTTAAGCCTACAGTAAAACAGCAAGCATTCCAATTTCCAAAAAAATGACCATAAATTGCAAACATCAAAACAATCCAATTCATTACATATATTGAAACTAATTTCAACAGAGATTATTTATCTACTTGCCTCTACTGTTGAATAGTTTTACTAAATATAGCATTCATGAGCAGAAAACAAGCGCGTGTATATGTGGACTTGGAACAAGTTGACTAATCTACATGGTTTCAACTATAGAAGAAATGACTAACGATAGAATAAAACCCACTTTCTAGTTCCTATTCAAAAAAATACGGACTATTAAAGATTACAATTTTTCAAATATGAAAAATTCCCGGGAAAAACAAAGACCATGCAAATGTTATCTACAAGCAAATCCCAATGAAACAGTTAAATCGGATAGTTTCAAAGCTCTCACACTAAGAATCTTCCAAGAAACGCTCAAAGTATCAATTTAACGATCAATTACCAGTCTTTTAACCAATTTGCCCCCAACCTTCCTACTACAAAAACAACGTTTTTGAACAAAATCACAACGAAACGACGTACGGCAGTTCAAATTTTGGTTTTTTTGATAGGAACGAGAGAAGAAAGAGCAAGGCAACGGACCTGAAGTGTGAAAGGGTCTGTGGTTGGGCAATTTATGGAGGAGCAAATTTCGGGGAAGAGGAGGAGAGATGGAGAAGACGCAAAGACACAGCGGTTTCCTGGGAATTCGCATCCTCGTTGAATTTAAATACGCATTTCGGGAATTGGATGCTCAAGAATCCGATTCGCTATTACACTAAGCTTCTTGATGCCGATGCCGATGCCGATGACGACGATGATTCAATTTGCGGTTTGGGCATTAAAAGCAGCCGTATTATTCCTATCCCAAATTGGACTATCCATATCAGGGAATCACATTATATCGATTTGATTTCCAATCAACCATCAACACCACCGACTGGTTCCGTTCATAAAGTGTTCTCACATGAGAAAGAGTGGAAAATGAGTTAATGATATTAAATGAATGACCGAAAAGGGGGTTCCTTGGTGGCCGTTAGTGCCACGTGGCGGCTGCACGGCGGAGATAGAGCGCAAGTCGCTGGAGTTTATGTCTGCGTCTCGTCTTTTTCAGTTTTTGTTCTCCTTCACAAGAGAAACAGAAAAAAGGAAACTGATGACCTACCTAGTTCGTTTGGTTCAATTTGTTTTTGGTCCTGTTTTTCGTTTTTAATTTTTGCTTTTTTTTAAAATAAAAATTTATTTAATTAAGATTTACAATATAAAAATTAAAAATAAAAATTTGTTTGATTGAGATTTCTAACAAATTCAAAAATATGTTTACTTTTATTATTATTATAATTATTAAGTTATTCTTATTATTATTAATTTTATTTATTATTATTATTATTATTATTATTATTAATTTTTAATAAGTTATTTTTATTATTGTTAATTTTTAATAAGTTATTATTATGATTATTAATTTTATTATTGTCGTCGTCGTTATTATTATTGTTATTATTATTATTATTATTATTATTATTATTATTATTAAGTTATTCTTATTTTTATTAATTTTATTATTATTATTATTATTAATTTATTCTTATTATTATT
>JANZLX010000006.1:2322810-2347231 GCA_025531955.1 Erythroxylum orinocense
AAACCTTTTATCAAATCATGCTTTAACAACTTTGAAATATGCTTAAAACTGACATGACCTAACTTTTTATGCCAGATTAGTCTTTCTTTTTCGGTTGATAAAAAACATGAAATATATTTTATTATTACTTTTTGAAATTCATGTTAGAATTTAAAAAATTGAAAATTTGAGATTTTATTACTAAATTTTAAAGTTTGCAATATAATTAAAATTTTGACAAAAATTTAATTTTTTTTTACCATAGTTAACCCTTAAATCTATAATTACGCTGAAAATAGGGGCAAACTTTAGAGATTTGCTAATTGCCTAGTGCTCTTGTATGTAGAGATGGTAAAAAAAAAAAAAAATTCTAGCCCAGTCTAACTAAACTCGATCGAAGTTAACAAAACTGACCTCCTAATCAAAAAAGAAAAGAAGAAGAAGAAGGAAAGGCATCTTCATGGAAACCATCTATGAAAGACAGATATTCATTCATTCAGGTGGTTCACTCCGTCTTTCCCATCCTTTTCTTTTGGTCCCAAAGATACGGATATGGATGGATAGTCTAAAGTGTCTACGCGCCCAATACGGGGAGTAGGTTGCACGTCCTAATCAAGGACTACCAGACTTCATCATCATCCTCAGTGATTGATCCGCTCTTATCTACCAAACAACCCTATCCGACGTAGTTTCATTACCACCTCATCATCAACCTATGCTCTTTAACTATTACCAAGAACTCTGTTGAATTACTCATCTTAAGTGCAAATAAGAAAGTCTCTACCTATAAGCTTTCTTCAGCTTGAACAGAAAATGATCTTCTTCAAGATCAAGAAGATACAACAGGCACAACAATGGATATATATATATATACATACATATATTTATGTATGTATATGTAGTACTTAATCAATAGAAAACCTCCCAACTAACCCAAAAGCACCTTTCTTTCACTTGAAAAACATGCAGACAAAAGGAGGAATACATCCTACAAGCTTACTGGCTAAGAATGATGAAGCTAGTCATCAAGAACATTGATTCTGCAATTCGTAACCAGAAGTTCTTTGAATTTGATCATCTCTTGAAGTTTTTCCAACATGGGTTTCTGTCAAATTTAGCTGCAGACCTCGGGAAAGAGTGGATACATAGAACTTGTAATAGTACCGATTTAGTAGCTCTTTCTGGGTTGGCTCTTCCTCCTGCTTCTTCTCGGAGGCTCTCTTTCTTCAGGTTGTTCACTTTCTTTCTTTTTCCCTCGCTTATGAGTCGACAGGAATCCCTCAGCCTCTACCTTTTGCCCTTGTTGTTTTTCTTCTTCTTCCTTGCTAGTTTTAATCCTTTTTGATTGATCACCATCAACAGTGTTACCTTCTCCAGTTAGTTGCTCTTTCTTCACTTTGGTTTCAGTACTCTTTTCAACGATCTTGCGAGGCCTACCTCTCTTTCGAGGAGTCTGAGACAGTTGTTGATGTAGCTCGGTTTCATTTCCTGCCGATGAAGCTTCTGATATTGCCACAGAGAGTTCCTTTGTCTTTTGAGGTTTCTTCTTACCCATCAAATCTTTTCCCAATAAACAGTAACCTTAAACTACTCTATACAACAAGAAACACTCGAACCCACATATAAAAATCAAATCTTGATACAAAGTTTCATTCTTTACTACTCTCCAATCTCTCCAAATGAACACAGCACGACTCTTTCTGCAGTATAAACCCTTCTGCTCGTACCTTTGATCGATATTATTAAAGATTCTGCAAAAACATTATTTACCTTTTCTCTCCAAGGAAGCAGAAACCAAGAGTCATTTCATTGAGCAGAATATTGAATCAATAATGAGAAAAAAGCTCCAAAACATGACCAACTTCATATGTGTTATGCCTTTGCTGTTTATGCAATCCAATATACGAGTATGAACACTACCCTTTGGTTGGAGAAGAAAAGAGCAGACAAGGTTGGAGCTATGAAATGAAAATGGGGTCGAAAGTCGCAACAAGCCTAATAAGGTTAAAGGGATTAGTGACACACTGACACTACTCTTGCCTAACCATGGTTAGGGTTTTAGACCAAAAGCGCTCAAAATGAAAAAGAAAGATTGCGCCGGTTTTACGTGTGCAAGGTAAAGTTAGTCTTATTATTATTGAAATATTTAAATTAATTTAAAATTTTAAACATATTTAAATAAAATTAAAATAATTAATTTATTAATTAATCAAATGATTTTATAAATTAAAAGAAACTATTTAATTTATATTTAACGATTTTTTAAATTAATTTTTAACTTTATTTATAAAAAGATATTCTCTTTTCTAATTTTATTTTAATTTCATTTAATTTTTATATTATACAATTTAATCACATTTAAATTTTTAACCTTTAATTATGTACAAAATATTTAAACAATTCCTTTTATTGGAAAATCTCTTTTTAATCGTTACATACTTTTGATAAATTTTGGTATGGAAGTAATATCCATAAATTGTATATAACATAAATAATTCAAGATCTTAAATTTCATATATTCATAATGAGGTATTAATAACTAAATAAATTTTATTCCAACTTAATTTTTAAATATTAAAAATATTTCAAAATCCACTTTTAATTTTATACATTAATAAAATTCACAATTTTTTTATGTTAATAATTATTGTTTAGATATATTTTTTGTAAAACATCTTTTATTTTAAATGTATATTTAAATTAATAAATAAATTCAATTTAAATAGTTAATAATAAATTTAAAACATTTACACTATGTAATTTTCATTGTTTTAAAAATTAAACTAATTCAACTTATTTAACAATAAATATCTTGAACCTGTTAATTCTTCAGTTCATTTTTCAAGTTTTTGATTTAATTTATTCTAATAAACTTTTTTGTTTAAAATTGATTAATTTATTAATTAATCGAACAATTTTTATACATTAATTAGTTTTTATAAATCAAAATAAACTAATTAATTTTTATTTAATAATCTATTTTTTATTTTTAATTAAATTTTAAATTTTTTGATAAATAAAGATTATCTTCTACGATCATTTTAAAAATTTTGTAATCTACTCAATTTTTAATCGTAATACTTTAATATCAGTTTAATTTTTTAAATATTAAAATTTTTATTTTATCAATTTTACTTTCTGTTTAAATTTTAAAGAAAAACGTAATTTTAGATTTTACTAATCTATATATGATAGCTTTTAAAGTGTCCGCCCAAGGTTATTGTGAATTCCACAAGTGAACTAACCGGTTAATCCTTTTCTGTGGCTCTATGATGGAGTACTTAAACGTCATCATCATCGTCATATCAGATAAAGTTGTGGTCCCATTCCATCATGACCGTCCAATACGAATCCTATCAAATCTTCCTCATGTTACGTTGTTGACCCATATCCGTCCAGATGACTTCGTTACCCGCTTCTTATTAATCACGGGCCCCTTAATTGCATTACCATTTGCCACGTGTACAACAAAGGGTATTTTGTAAGTTCATGAAGTCGCCACGTGGGCAATTGAGGGTAGGTTAACAGTGGCACCAATGTTAAGGCATGTAAGTTTGAGGTAAGTTTATACCTCGTTAATTTAATTGTTTAGCTCAAAACCATAAATTATGATTTATGATTTATGGATTTTTTATTTTAAAGCTCAATAAAAAATATAGCAAAAGAAAAAAGGACCTTAATTAATATAAGTTGGTATGCATTGAGCATATGATCGGGAAACTCAATAACGTTATTATAAATAGCTCTTAAGGTCTCGTGCTATTTGCATTAGTAAATTTGTAAACGTTCAGTTTCTCTAATTAATTAAGAAGTTCACATCTTAAAAAAGATATATAAAGACATTAACTTTATGGCAATATACAATTTTCATAATAATTAATCGAAGATTTCATAAGCCTAATTAAATAGTTCAATAGCTTATTGACTCAATCTATATCCATATTCATATTTATCAGTTTTTACGATTTACTACTCATATCCAAATCTACTAGGTTGTTCGAGTTTTTGAATATTTATTGGGTTGTATAAGATATAAAAATATAATTTTTAAATAAAAAATATAAAGAGTAGATTTTTACGAACGCTCCAAATCAAAATTATTTTAATAATTGATTTGTATGTATTAAAAAATTATAAAATTGGAATAATAAAAATCATAATATTTAGTACAAAGACAACATACATTTTTCATAATTTAGAACTAAAACAAAGATTGAAATAACTAAAGCTTCAAATTGTATTTGCGTGAACTCCATAACATTTAAAACTCCATCTCCTTATCATTTGCATTGTTATCATCCTATAAGAAAATTAAATATGATGAAAAATGTGAGTACTGAGGAGTAAAGTACAGATTTTAAAGTTATTTCTTCGTATAAAATTTTAATATTTTATTATATTTAACCATTAATATTCAAAAAATAGAAAAAATAGAGTTAATAAAGAACGGGTAGGATATGGGTATCCATGGTTTGGGTTTTACTCAACCCATATCCATATTCATTTTTTATGACTCAACTGATATCCATATTCATATTCATCAGTTTTTACGATTTACTATTCATATCCAAATCTATTGGGTGGGGTAGTGCAGATATTAATCGGGTTAAAAATTGACTGTCATCCCTAGTCTATAATTGAAGTTTGTGTTATAATTAACATGTGATATTTTTAAATTTTATTAATTAATTTCAAATCAAATTTGACTTTAAGTGTTAGTTTAATGTAGACAAATATAGAAAATTTCACATCAATCAATTAAATGAATAATGATTTACAGTTTTGATAGACAAATTCTTCAATCAAAGCCTTGTCTTATGGCTGCAAATTAGGTTTCCTAATCAACAGCATTTGGTGTTTACGTCTATTAAGTGTAATGTAAACACGTACGTATGGGTAAAGATAGTTATTTTAGGGTCAAAAGTTGGAGGACAACCCATCAATCATGATACCTCAGTGTTTAAGTTCAGCTTGATAAACAACTTATCAGTTGATTTTTAGCGGTTTCAAAACTTTTAGTTGATTGAACATATCAAATAATTGATAGAAATATTTGATAAACGATTGATTGAATTGGCAGATTTAACCTGATTAACTAAAAAAAAACCTGAAGTATAAGAGTATTTCACTTCGTCGTTGAAAATGTAATATGCCAAAAGTTAATTATACCTTTTATTTTACTTTAAAAAAATTGGTACGCTTATAATAGAAATTGTTACAGGCGTGACATAAGTGCCACAGTTTGTATGTTTTTTAAATCATTTTAAGTTTAATTATATTTTATAAAAATTAAAATTAATTTTAATTTTAATTATGTCACTATTAATTTTATAAAAAATTAAAATTCAAATGATAAAAAAAGAAACCCATAACACTTAATTTGGCTTTAAATTAAGTGCAATAGGCGTTTTTTTTATTATTTTAATTTTTATTTTTAATAAAAATTTTAAAGTTTAAAATTTGATTAATTTATTAAAATTGATTAATTAATTATAAATTATATAAAAATATTAAATTAAGTTAAAATTTGATTAATAATATTATTATTATTTTATTATATTTATTTTTTTATTATTATATGTTCTATATTTTTATTAGAATTATAAACTTAATTTTTTGTAAAATTAAATATCTAAAATTTTATGAAAATATTCAAATAAATATTAGGATATAATACTCTTGTTTTTATAATTTTTTTAAAAGTCATCCCCTTATAAATCATTTTACATATAAATAACTAATGCTAAACATCTAATTTTATCAAACATTTTTAATAAACAATTGATGTTATCTGCTAATCAAATCAGCTGATATAATTTACTATTAGCTAGTTGCTGATATAATCAGCTAACAGCTAATGCAATCAGTTGATTGTCAAACAGGTTTTAATATGTATTTGCATATATAGAACTTCATATTAAACTAGTGGATTTGCTCATTGTTAAAAAAATGATTATTATTTGTTTAAGTCAAATTAATTGTTTTACTTTAAATTATTGATTCATTTAATAATCACTTATATTCAACTATTTAATTCTTACATAAATTTACTTCTATTATACACAGAGATACATATGTACATTGCAGTTATCTTTATATAATGATTTTGTGCATTAGAAAGTATCGAACCTATAATCATTTTATAGTTTTAAGTTATACAGAGAGAATTGGTCAACTTAATTCCTAAGAGGCATGCTTTAAGAGTTGACATCACTTGAGAGGTGAAGAGCTTGTGTCTTAACTAGCATATATGTAGTCTTAAATACAATCATCGCTGTCTATCTTAGAACTCTGATAGAGGTATGTTATATCATATTGTTAATAATATTTTGTTATTCCTCTAACCCTTATCCTAGAATTTTCGAGCGGTATTATTTAAAATTTTAATCAAAATTTAACTTAAATTCGATTTAAAAAATTAATCCAAACCTAACTTAAACGCATCACTAATCTTACCTTTTTGGATTGATATGACGATTTTTGGAAAAAGAAAAAAGAAAAACTATTGCTACATTCTCTTAATTGAATCATATAGGTATTGATACAATATATCTTCAAGACTTGAGAATTGGGTAAGTCACTCCAGACTCAAGAATTGGGCCATCTTTGACAGGCCCAATCCACGGGTCAGACTCAACCTACGGGCCTAGTTGCGCAGACCCACCATATGCCTCCTCCTCAGCTCATATCAACAGCAACCCAACATCATGCTATAGATCATGTGGCCCTATCCATTCCTTTACATATTGACGTTATCATTCACGACTAGTCTATCAACCTTCCCTTAAATACAGATTCGGACAACGGGGCCATGGAAGAGGATATTCATACAGACTATAACCACCATGCCTAGGCCATGTCCGGTCAAACCCATACGATACCCCCTCCAAGACCGCCAGATCCAAGCCCAGCTTCAACATCGATCACAATAATAAATTTAGAGCCTGACACTTAAATGGCAGAGACTTCCTCGGAACCCATAATGGATCAAAGTTAGGTGTCGACAGACTTCTCAATCAGCACTCATGCAGATTAATTATCCTTCCCAGATTTTATGACGATCTTCATATAGAATTGTCAAAAGGTTGGAGGTCGGATCAAGCCTATAATTAAAAACTATATCAGAATCCACAAACCGCGTCTAGTAGTTTTGATCGAGCCATGCATTAGTGGGGTTCATGCAACTAAAGTTATCAGGAGCTTGGGTTTTACTCAGTCATTCCGGGTTGAAGCAACAAGGTATTCGGACGGCATCTGGCTTCTTTGGAAAGCGGATATTGTGGTCCGAATTCTTATTGTCCATTGTCAATTTGTTAATACCAGTATTGAGTGGGACCATCTGCCTTTTGACTTCACAACTATTCATGAAATCCCTACGTACTTGTTACAAAGTTACTTATGGCAATTTCTGCGAAAAATTGCCTAAATCACTGTTAAACCCTGGCTTTTAGGGGGGGATTTAATGCCAAGTTAGAATGCACGGATAAACGTGGCAGTTCTCGCCTATACCCGATAGTCAATTCTCACTGTAGAGACTGTGTGCAAAGCTGCCTTCTCCAGGATCTAGGATTCTCAGGACCTCGATTCACATGGCAGAGCGACCACATCTTCTCCAAATTAGATCGGGCATTTTGTTCTAATAATTGGTACTCAACCTTCAATAACACTACAGTTATCCACCTTCCCTTTATGAAATCAGATCATCGACCTCTTTTAGTGTCTCTCAACAACAGTACGTCCCCTCCACCGACACATAGGCCCTTTCAATTTCAAACTGCTTGGTTGACGCATGCTGGTTTTTGACAATTTGTTGAGGAGTATTGGACCCCCACCACCTCTGCTATTAGCAATGATCTCAGGCACTTCGCAGACAAGCTTCAACAGTGGAACTGTACCACGTTTGGTAATATTTTTTTTGCAAAAAGCGTCTACTGGCGCGTCTCGAAGGCATTCAAAAAAGATTCGAAGATGAAGACTCTAGCTATCTTAGGGAGTTGGAGGAACAACTTCGGTCTGCTTTAGAGCAGGTCCTATATTAGGAAGAACTTTATTGGTACCAACGCTCCAGGAGCCAGTGGCTAGGCCAAGGGGACAGGAATACCAAATACTACCATGCGCTCACCATGGCTAAACATCGGCACGCAAGGTTCACTTCTTTGAACGATGAAAATGGGTATGAGTTCTCCGATTAGACAAGCATCCGAAGATTAGCTAAGAATTTTCTCGAGAGAATCTATACGTCTGATAGCCCGACCTCTCTTGTTTGCCAGACCCAGGGCAAATTTCCCCCCTTCCCCCATAAGCGATAGTTGAGTTGGCAAGTCCTCCCCACCCAAACAAAGTCAAAACGACATTTTTCAATATGGCCCCTAATAAAGCCCCAGGATTAGATGGCTTCCCCGCTTTCATCTATCAATCTCAGTGGGATATTGTGGGGCCTTCTCTCACCGCTTTCATCCAGAGGGTTTTTTGGTATGAAGCTTGGGAGTCTAACCTTAACCGCGCCATCCTGATTCTCATTCCGAAGATCCCGTCTGCCACTTCTATTACCCAGTTCAGGCCTATCGCATTATGCTATGTGATATACAAAGCCATTACCAAACTCATAGTTAATAGGATTTAATCGTACCTTGAAGATTTGGTCGCTCCGACCTAATGCAGTTTTGTCCTGGGGCACTTGATTACGGATAATATTATTATCGCCCAAGAAGTCATCCACTCTATGAAAAAAAAAACATGTAAGAAAGGTATAATAGCTCTAAAGGTGGACCTTGCGAAAGCTTATGATAGACTGTCATGGGATTTTATTCAAGAAACTATATTCGATGTCGGCATTCCCGAGGCACTGATTAACCTCATTTTGAAGTGCATTTCCTTGGTTTCGTTCCAAAACTCAGCAAGGCTTTTTGGCCCTCCAGAGGTATTTATCAAGGAGACCCAATCTCATCGTACATATTTGTTTTGTGTATGGAACGCCTCGGACAATCCATTACTCGAGCAGTGACGCAAGGCCATTGGAAGCCTATTAATTTAAGCAACAATGGTCCTACTATTTCTCACTTGTTTTTTGTTGATGACCTCATCCTGTTCTCTGAAGTGGACATAATTCGAGATACGTTATCTTCCTTTTGTGATGCTTCAGGCCAACGAGTTAGCCATGCTAAATCGAGGTGCTATTTCTCTAGAAATATCCGCCCTCACACTCCATTACCTAAGCAGCACCCTGGGTTTCCAACAGACGAAGGACCTCGGATGTTATCTGGGAGTTCTGCTGCTGCATGAATGTGTGAAAAAATGAACATATCAGTATATACTAGACAAAGTTCATCAACACTTATCCGACTGGTTAGCTAACCTTCTGTCCTTTGTCGGCCGCACCATTTAAGTTCAAGCTGTCATTACGGCCCTTCCCAATTATACTATGCAAACGGTTCGACTGCCCTATAGTATTTGTGATGCACTGGAGAAATTAACGTGCCAATTCTTGTGGGGCTCATATACAGGCACCAAGTGAATTCATTTAGTTAACTAGAATTCCGTATGCAAACCTAACGAGCTGGGGAGTCTTGGCATTCGAAAAATTCGCGAAACCAATGATGTCTTCTTAGCAAAATTAAGATGGTCCTTGATTGCCAAGCCTAACGGCTTATGGGTTCAAATTCTCTCTGCAAAGTATAAATTTGATGCCAACAATCTCCCCAATTCTATTGACACCAGTGGCGGATCCATGATCTGGAAGAGTATAAAAGCTACTTGGCATTTAGTACTCCAGGGCCTAAAGTAGACAATCAGTGGTGGCATTAAGACTCGATTTTGGTTGGACCCGTGGGTTGGTCCAGTGGGACCTCTTATTACCCACATAACAACACCTATTCCTGATTCATATCATAACCTTAGTGTCAAATACTTTATGGACATTGACGGTAATTGGAATTGGGACACTTTGCAATCTTGTGTCCTGATGTCGATATGCAAGTCAATTGCTAGTATTTTACCTCCAAAGGACCATCTAGGACAAGATAAGTTAATATGGGGCATTTCTGACACGAGGCACTTCACAATAGCGTCCACGTACTCCATATTAATCGATCAAGAGGAAGTCTCGGTTGATAGTACTTAGAAGGCTATCTAGCGATGGAACGACCCTCAACGCATTCGCTTCTTCCTTTGGCTCCTCCCCCATGATCATCTACTCACCAATCAGCATCGGGTTCAAAGGCACCTCACTATGGATGGAGCATGTTATCATTGTGGACTCAAGGAATCCTGACAGTATACAATGAGAGACTGCGGCAAAGCCCAACAAGTATGGAACTCATTTCCCCCACAAATAGTCAATATTGAGTTCTTCAATATGTCGTCCTGAGAATGGATCACCACAAATCTCCAATACCACCGACGAGTGTTTGGGCACGATTGGTCTATTCTATTTGGTGTTACCTGTTGGTTCCTATGGATATGGCATAACATGTCCCTCTTTGATGACCAGTTCCATTGGCTGTCCTCGCCAATTTCTGTTATTTTGTCTTATGTAGGTCAACTACACCAGTCATCCGTGTGGCAAGGTGGAGCGGGCCCTGGCCATCGGACTTGACATGAGCAACTTATTGGATGGTGCAAGCCTCCTTCTGGGTAGGTAAAGTTAATCACGGATGGAGCTTGCAAACAGTCCCCATCCTTTGCCACCGCAGGCGGCATCATACGTCACAGTGCAGGCAATTGGCTTGGAGGTTTTAGCCAGAATCTCGACTTGTGCTTACCGGTGACTGCGGAACTTTGGGGAGTGTATACCGAGCTCACGCTCACATAGAATCTAGGCTATCTTTCGATTGAACTCGAAGTGGACTCGATCGCAGTGATCAATCTCCTATCGTCCTCGGCAAGCCGTTCAATGGCTCTCAATTCCATAATTTAGGGTATTCATGAATTGTTCACTTAAAACTGGACTGTAATCCATCGACACCTCTATCGAGAGAGTAACAGATGCGCAAACTGGTTAGCGAACTATGTAAAACATTTTGATTTAGGAAACACTTACTTTGTAAATACACCCATTGGGTGGCACCTTATCCTCTTCGAGGATATGTCGGGATTCTGTATCCCTAAATTTCTCGTGTAATCTGTTTCGTTTCTTTCTTAAAAAAAAAGTTGATACGGTCTATTAAGACCTAATGTTTACCTGTAAACGAAGGATCCAAAGTGAGTTTAAACCTAACCACAACCTGCGTGTAATAGTTTAAATAAATAAATAAATTTGCTTAACCTAATTACGAATGTCAATTTTAGTCTGGTTCGATTCGACTCAATTTTGACACAAGTTTTTTGGGCTACGGGTCAAGCATGGTCTGACTGAAACGTAAAAAACTACATAATTTTTGAATTTTTTAAAACATATAATCCAATGGGCCGCGCTAGCCTAACCTGTCCGTTGCCCATTTAGTCACAGACCGGGCCGGCTCCTGCCCGTTCGGCCACAGGCCGTTCTTGACTCGGCCCAACCCGACCCATGCATAAACCTAATCCTCTACTTATGTTTGGACAAATTCACCATATCAACTTTATATCTTATTCCCCATTTTTTAAAATATTAGCAATTATTGTTCTTTATGAATATATTAACTAAAATTTTTTAAAATATGTAATAAATTTTCAATCATATACACTAAAATTAACACTTGGCAATTTAAGAAATGGATTTAATGAATTATCATTGCCAAGTATTTAATTTCTAAAAATATTAAGACTAATTAAGGTTTTAAAACCCTTAAACTTGAATCACTAATGATACATGCAGAGCTGAAATTTTGCATTAATAATAAATTTGGTTCAATAGTTAAATGGAAAAAACAAGAATTTTAAGATTTGATTATCATAAAATCAACTAATGATTAAATAAAATTAAAAATTTAAAATATAATTGAAAAAGATTATAAATCTAACGAGAATTTTGAATTTAATTACAAATATTTTTAAATAAACATTAATTAATTAATTTTAGTTTATAAGAAGTTATTAATTTACAAAATTTTTCTGATTAATTAATAACAAAATTTGTCTGATTAATTAATAATTAATACTAATAAATTAATCTGTTTTTAAAAGTAAAAATTATTAAAGTAATTTTAACAAAAATTAAACATTTCAAAACTTTTAATTTTTACGATTAAGCCTTTTTTAATCAATTCAATTAAAATTAAATCTAAATTTAAAATGATTTTAAAAAATATCAATAGATTTTCTTCCGGAGCTTTGTTGCCAAGGATAGACACGTACGGACAGCGAACAAATGTCATCATTCATGCAACTCGTAAGCTTTACTGCATTGTTTCTATATCAATATAATATTATAAAATTATAAAATTTGTGAGCTTAATATTACTCTAGTTCATAGTGTGGTTGGAAATATAATTTAGTTTGGTTAAAGCTGGCAATTTTGGTTTGTTAGGTACATGAAAAATGGTATTTTTCTGTTTTGAGTCACCAAATTCAAAGAGTTGATAGGTTCTTCTTCTTCTTTGTGATGATCAGCCGAACAAAAAAAGAATAGAAGTGAATGGGTCATGGGTTTGGCAGAGCATAGGTTGCTTGCTGTGCTTCATTGTTTGTTGCTCCTGCTCACATGATGTAACTTGCAGACGAAGATGGTCTCTTTATCTCTTGATTTTTATGTGTTTGTTGTCAACTTGAGCCTAGCTTCGTGGGTTTTGTACCTCTGACTCGTTCTTTGTTAAATTTGTGTGTAGTTTTCGGTTTTTCTTGTTCCTGAACAAGTGTTGAAGCGTGTGCATGCGTGTTTCGTTAGTGTCAGTCAGACTTATAGAACAGTTAAAGATTGCTCCTTTCGTGTTTGTTGCTTTCTTGTGATTTTTCTCTTTACGTTTTCCTATTTTTAAGGGTTTCTGTTTCCTAAATATTAGGTCTTCTTTACTATTTTGATACAGGTGATTCGAGGCTGTTTCTGGGTTTCTATGCTTTCTTCTAAACTTAATCTCACGTGCAATTGTAAAGCCTTTTTCCTCTTTGGGTTCATCGGGGTAAACAAATATTTGCTTCTGTTTGCAACAGGTTTTCTTTTTCTGAGTATCTGATTGCCACTTGTACGGTCCTTTACATGTTACCAGTTCAATCTAAGTTGGGAGGTTTCTGTGAGGGTTAAGCTCTGATGATCTTCATGGAGGGTCCTTATGAAGCATCCAGCAATGGTGAAGCAGAAATTTGCAATCTCCAGTGTCAGATACTCACCATTTCAGTCTCGCACCTAATTTTCCTCATCATGGTTTGGTTTGATTTGAGAGTCTTTTATGTTAGGATCAGTAATTTTCAGGTTGATGATTTGACCCCCGAGTTTCTTACTCTCAACCACATCCCTCTAATTCCTGATACCCAATTCGAAGTTAATAATGCTAAAAGTGGCATGTGTTCGGACGGTATCTCGTCACTTCTTAGAAGGGATCGAATAGATAAAAAATCTGAAGAAGCTACATTTGTAAGCACAGATAGTATTAGGACAACTGGGAGTGTGAAATTTGAAGTGTACGAGAAAGATCGTCTTATTCTATCTAGGGTCCTTCAAATGTCGAACAACAATGGCTCAAATGGGGAATTTAAAGGCAATGAGAAGAGGTGGAGTATGACTTGTGAATCTGCAATTACAGATGGTACTGGCTTCTTAAAGGGAAAACACATCACCTTATCCCAAGTTGCCATCACCAACCATTGAAGTTTACATTACAGGCTGTTTCTCAGGAATGCCTATCATATTAACCAAGACTATGCAGCGTAGTTATGGAAAGAAGCATAATAGAAAGGGTGTGTTGGATGCAATTCCAGAGAACGAGACAACAGAATCCCTCAAAAACGATTCATCTGGTGATGACCTTAAGGTAAAACTCTTGAAACTTGGCGATAATTCATTTGATTACCATTAGGAGACGTTGCATTAAGAAGTGGTCTTGTACTGCTCGAAACAGCCCCATGTTTCTGTGCAGATATTCTCCGTACTTACCCAATTATTAACTTTAGACTGGATGTTCTAAACTGTTGTCTGTTTCCTGTACTGAAACATGTTTCGCTGTCTTAAAGGGTCTCATGCTTCATTAGACATTGATACTTGAACTTGCATGGAGCTTCTTATCCTAGATGACACGGGTATGGGTAGAGCACTGTCTCCAAGCTCTGAGATAGTACTCAACTACCTCTCCTCATCCTTTCTGTTACATTGTTTTCAATATCCTTTCAGTGGCAGGCTCTGAGTCTGACATTAATGGAAGGAGGCTGCTTCCCACAAGTGGTCCCTCCTAGGTGACCCGAGTGTTTTGTTGGATTTAGTCTCTTTAGTTTCATATTAAATCTCGTTCAGCATATCGGAGCAAAGTATTTAATGTTTCTGAGTCTCCAAGTATGGAAGATCCTGAAGTACACATCTAAAATCATATAGATGGATCTTTGTATGCTTATAGGTAAATATAATTCAATGCAACTGAAACAATTTTTGTCACTGATTGATACTGAGTAAGAGGTCTAAATCAATATAGTTTATAAAAGCACACAATCTGCAGAGCTGCATGTGCTCTTTCCTGTCACATGTGAAGGGCTTATTTTGGTTCTGTCCCGAGAAATTTGCACTTTTTGGGATATTGATATGTAGGCTACGATTAATCAGCTCTATAATCTTCCTTCCATGGACTGGAATTTCTTTAGTTTGATCTAAGTACAGCTCAACCCTTTGAGCTGAAAACAACATAAAAATCTCCTCTGTTTGATTATTTGGCATGTGTGCTTTGACACTTTTATGAGGTATGTATATCTCTAGAATTGCACTTCGTTCAGTTTAGTGCCACCCTTCACTCCTACTATGATTTAAGTCATTAATGGCTACATAGTAGGAACGTACATTTTGCAAGTCATTTGTGATATCATCACAATTATGCTTTGCAGGTAGCAGGTACAAGAGTTACAAATTGGAAACTGAAGAAGATTATGGTAACATGTACTGGAGGAGGAAGGAGTATTTAGAAAGTGAAGATGGCGGTCCTGGTTCAAAATAGGTGTCAGGGTTGGTGTAGGGATTGGGCTCGGCATTTGTGTTGGAATTAGCGTAGGAGTTGGATTGCTGATTCGCACTTACCAAGCAACCCCTCGAAACTTCAAAAGAAGGCTTGTTTGATCCCTCTTACCTGATGTAGCATATCCAGTTCTGAAAATCCAAAGGCACCTAACATCTCATGCTTGAAAATTGGTCATCTGGCACAATATTTTGACTTTTGAATTATGATTTTTCCCCTACTTTTTGTTGTTTTCCTCTTGAATTGTAGTTTGTTTCAGATACTGTGTTCTAGACGGGTTTGACAGACAAAGTGCTTCCTATGTGAAGGGATAACAGTAGTTCAACCTATGTGGCCAATACAGTTATGAATACCGTTGAAAATAGGATGATCTGATTTATAAGTACACCTTTCATGAAAATGCAGTGTCAGCAAAAGAAATGTTAAGAGAAGGGAAAATGTTCGTAGCCAAATTAAGGTTGCCAAAGATGAAGATCTGCACATTAGAAGATGCAAATAGCTAGCTGGAGAGATTAGGGAGCCAACTGACTTTGATGCCGCTTCAGCTCCATCAAAACCTTTACTGGCTTCATGAGTCCTTGTAGTCAAATCCCCAGAATGACGCAGCTTTCAGATCATCTTCAATCATTAACTTTGAGAATTCTTCATGGTTGTACTTCAATATGGCTTTTCCTCCAAACTCTTTGGGAAGATTTTCTTCATCGAAGTACGACTTCATGACTTCCACACTGTCATTTTTATTAGGGTAGACAAACTTCACCTTTTCAAAAGTTTTGGGATCCAAGAAACACTTGACAACCTGCAATATATTGGATCAGAACACTAAGCTGATTTGTGTCATTACTAAGGAAGAGGGAATTTTTAAGCTTCATCAGTGTGTAGCAGCATTGGCCTCTTACAGCAACTAGTACTGGTGGGAAGCCGTATGATTTCAAGTGTTAAATCAGGTGGGATCAATAACTTCCAAGTTTTCACAGAACAGAGTGCAGTGAGGGCATTAGAATTCAAACCTTCCAGAACGCTTCAAAAATCCGAGGAGGATTGTACATAAATGAAACGGCTAGCCTCTCAGGATAGTGGTTCTGCAATATGTGGGAAGTCTCATGGGCAGTCTTGATGGGAACACTGTTGGCCATGGACCAGCCAGTAAAGTCTATCAACCAGGACATTTGTTCTTGACTTTGTGGAAGGTTCAGGATTGCATTCTCTAAGAGGTATACCAACTGCCGGATCTGGTTTTCTTTTCCTGTTGTATTCTGCAGTAATTGCAATGGCATTTAGTTCAAATTTAAGAAAAATTAGTGGAATCAAGTCATTCCAATTCTATACCTGCATTGCTGGTCTTAGTATAAGAACAGTCCTTCCTTGACGGTCGTGAAAATTAGCTTTATATGCTTTTCCGGTCTCACTTTCGATTGCGATTTCAGGCTGACAATACAATGAAATAAGGAAAAATTTTATACTTCCAAGGTCAAAGACGTGCGCACTCAGTTTTAAAGATCACCTACCCAGCGAATTTCCTCAGGCTTGTACGATGATCTCCATTCAAGTGTCTCCTCCAACATTTTCTTTGCTTTATCTACATTCCAGTTGCGAGCTACCAGATATCTTCTGAAACATGCATCGGTGCAGAACCGGGGATTCCGACCAGACAGAGGACCAATTGCATCCTTAAGCTCCTTGATCTGAACACCAAAACAGGAAATTAGCAAAGCAGCATTGTAACAGATAAACAGGTTAATTACAGTATCAACACAGAAACGCGCAATTTAATCATCACCTTGGCCTGATGGTGCAGGGCTTCATCTTCCTGATTGTGAGAAGAAGTGTTCTTACGACGAAACATGAGTGGTTCCGGTACCTGATCTTGAGCCTGGCTTTAAACTCTAGATATATTGGAAATGAAGAACATATTTCACATAAAGTGGCGAATGACATATTTCACATAAAGTGGCGAATGAATTAAACAATCATTCACAAGACAAAAGATGACAGATCTCGGAACAGAAGAAGAAAAAGAAAAACATCCAATCCCAACAGAGATTCAGCAGAGACAGAAAGGAAAACATACAAAGTCACAAGCTTTTCATCAGACCAATCAACACAGCAAGTTAGGATTTGCATACCAAGTGAATGACGCAGAGACCGGCTACCAGCCAACAGAACCTGAGAGACCAAATGGTTCCTGTTCTATTAGACTTGTCGTCATATAGAATTCCTCAAGAACATGAAACGAGTTCGTGTGAAACAAGATTCACAGAATTTTTTATCTGTATCGTATTTCTCTGATTAAACCTTTAATCTTGTTTTTGATAACATTTTGCTCTTATATTTTTTTTTTAAAATACAAAGGTAGCATAATACTGAACATTAACGTAAAAACAAAATATGAACCCTAACAATTTAAAAATGCTTAAAATATTCATTAATTAAATATCACATTAATATTAACGTTATATTATTTATTATTTATTTAATAAATAAATTAAAAACTGAATTTTAGTAGATTCAATGTATGAAATATATAAAAGAAAACCATTGTTTTGGTGGTTTAACAGGAACAATCGAGTCAATTTTTTAGTTTAATTTTTAATTTTTTAATTTGATTTAATTTAATAACTTTTTGTTAAAAATTAATCAAAATTTTAATTAATCAACTATTTTTTATAAAAAAACAAATAAGTTAATTAATTTTTATTTACCAGTCTCCTTTTTAATTATAGTCTTCTTTAATCATTTTTAAAATTCTTTAATTTTATTCGATTTTTAACCGTTTTTATGTCAGCTTAAACTTTTTAAATCTGAAAATTCTTATCATTATAAATTGATATAAATTTAATTTTATTATTTTCAATAAGAATTAGCCTTTTGTAATAACAAATTATATATTTAATCAATGTCAAAGAATTATTTTTGCTATAACAAATTTAAATAACAGGAATGCAGTGTCATATTGATCAAGCCGACATAACAATTATTAAGAGCAAACACAAATCCAGCTCTATTAACTTCAAGAGTGTTATTAATATTTTTTTTAAAAAAATTAAATTAGCAGTAAAAAAATATTTAAATTCTTTTTTAAAAAATGTTAAGGTGTGATTCATGTCCGATTATTTATTGGATTTGTTTGCTTCCACGATACCTGGGTCCGGCGTCAGGACTTTTTGGACTTTGCTACAGCCACATGCTGTTCTCCTTCACCGCCATCAACGCCATTCCGACTTATGTGCTTGTTTGTCACGTTTCGCACGCGCACTCTAGCATGTCTCTGTCTTGGTCAAAGGTCGTACATAATTATTTGTTTAGTCAATGAGTTCTGCAATATCATTTTTCTCAATCCTATTTGTCAATGTTACAACTTGAAACTTTTAAAGATGTAATTAAAAGCTTACGTTATAACTAAACCTGTCACGATATGCACGTACTAAACTATCCCAAACTTGTCGGGAACACATAGCTCTCAGTTTTGTATTTAACTAATACAGTTTATGTGATGTGACAGATCAGAAGGACCCCCACGAGTCAAAAACGGCATGTTCTGCAGTTTTGAATAAGTGTAAGCTTTGAAAATAATGCAATTTATTCAAATACTTACCATTAAAGCAAAGCAAATCAACATTTGTGCAAATGAAATCAGAATTCGAGAGAGCTGACAAATGATGCCACCATGTTCAGTAACGCTATGGATCAAATTAGGCCGAGCTGTCTGCCAACCAGCCTAACTCTTTCATCCAACAACCAGGCCGAACTCTTTCATGAAACGAGCTGGACCTAACTTTAAAACAATGTTATTAAAACAAAATTTCACAATAACAAAGGGATCCAGGTGGATTCGAACCACCAACCTCCTAAGTTTTTCAGCTTAGGCGCTCTAACCACGTTTAAGCTAATAGATCCTTCACAAAACCAAGCAAGATAAAGTTGAGACATACGGGAGATACGCAGAGGCCCTAGGTAGGTTGAGGACAGTCCAACGGCAACCATAGAGAGAGATCGCAATGGCTTCATGCACACTTAGATCGAAATGCCTATCCAATGGGTTAGATATTAATTTTGATGTACTTTTATCTCATATCTCAAACCGGAGACCATTAGTTCTTTACAAATTCTTCAACCAGATCTTCGAAGTTAAAAAGAATGAGTAGGCAAAATTGATTTCATCTGCTTTAATAACTTTAACATCTTTTCAAGTCTTATGAAAGCAAATACGTGCAAAATATCCTGATTGTCCACGTGAGAATTTCTTGAAGAATCAAACCATTCTTCTCATCTTGCCATTCTTGCTCACATGTTTTTCAGGCTTGTAGCCTTCCATTTGTCTGCAAAATCTGAGCACCCAAAAGGCCGTGTGAAGGGTTATTACACCAAATCACTTGATCAACTACAACGACTTTCAATAGCTCATATTTTGATAACGCACTGTTTAGCCATGCTGATGCAATGACTTCTAAGTTTCATCCTCTTATTTTTTTGGGGATTTGAATTTAAGGCATGGAGCGACCCAGGCCAAAACCTGATAACTTTGATACCACTGAACTCCCCAAAAGACCTTGTGAAGGTTTAACATACCAAATCACTTGAACAAACCTACCAAGTCCCCCCGAAAGGCCTTGTGAAAGGAAGAAACACCAAATTCTTTATACCACCACCACGCTCCATTTGCACATACTTTAATGATGCACTGCTTAGCCATGCTAACACAATAGCCTCCAAGCTACATCTCGTTACCTTTTGGGAGTTCAAACTTGAAACATCAGATGCCATTACATTAGTATAGCTAAACAGTGCATCATTGAAGTATGTGTTAATATAGCGTGACGATCGTATAAGTTCGATGCTTCTTCCCTTCACAAGGCCTTTTGGGAGGCTCAGTTTTATGATAAGACCTGCGGAAGATAAACTTTCTTCTTGCTGTGACAATCACAAATCTTCTGTTCTTTGCACTTAATTTGACAATAAGACTTCTTACAAGTTTGTTTGAGAACTGAATCACCCTTAATTATGTTCTTGAATAAAACATGTTGATCACATAACTTATTAAAAGAGACTAAAACAAGCTATTAAGATTTCTCCAAGCAATATATTAGTCACATCTCTTTGTAAAGAAAAGATCCGCTGGGCCATTTTCGAACCCAGAGCATATTAGTAGATGCTCATTTTTATCCATTTTCGAACGAAATGAGAAAGTACCTTCAAATCTTTGGTCGGACTTCAAATCTCAGGCAGGAGCAAAGATGTGGATCTTCGTAGTTATCTACATTTTCAGTATAAATATAAAGCAGAATCAGTGAAAAGATACGGAGAATCCATGACCACATGTTTCGCGAGCTATAAGATCTTAAATTTAAATAACCTGCAACACAAAAAGGCAACTCTAGTCCATCGATCTTCTACGAAGAACGATGTGGTGATTCGTGAATGCATTGACGTAACTAACAGAAAAACCAAAATGCACTGTCTCACTCTTCCAAGCCAAATAGATGACATTAAATGAGAATCTCATTCGTTACTGTACGGTTTCCATGCCAATCAAATCCAATAATCCCTTCTAGAGCAAAACTTAAGCCTCCGTAAAACTCCTACACCTCGGGACACCACCTATCGTCCTGTCACCGATCCAACAGCACCGATCAGGAATGAGAGAGGTTGTCATTGCTCGTCGCCAGGTGCAAAGTTCTCGGCCTAAGAAACTGAAATAGACAAATTATAGAAACAGGATAAAAGTAAAGCTCGCCTGCTGAAACAGTTGCCGCGATCCTCAGTCAATGCCTCTCACTTTCCGAATTGAAATCAATAAGCTTCTTCAAACTCACCAAGGGCTGGATGTACCCCAGATAATTGTTGGGACAATTACATATTCCATTTCTACATTTCATACATATTCCATTTCTACATTCATGGGAAACTACACAAGCTTTACAATTTTGACTTGTAATACAAGAATGAATATAGCTGTCCTCGAACACTTACAAAATCAGGACACAACAGCAGAGGCATGTAAACCAATAGAAAATGCTAAGCATAAGTAATAATTTAAATAATTATTATTATTTATTTTTAGTTATTATATATGACAAGCGAACCATAAATAGCCAATACGCATGGGTATTCTTGTAAAATTATCAAAAACCCGATGTAAATACAAATGCGAGTGGTAATGCGACAAATTTGTGGGCGAAGCCAGGGATTTGTAATAGGACCCTTAAATCAAACTCCAAGTTGCAATTGGTGCACAATATCAGTCCATATGTTCTATGTGCATAGATTAATGAAATAAATAAAAACCTGATCCTCGTATATAAATTAGTCAACTGAAATCTCACCTAATGAATATATTGAGGATAATCATACAAATAGCGAAGAGATCCACCTGCCGCCTCTCTAACCATTTGCTTTTCAACACAACACCTCAAAATTGAGAATAAAGAACAACTGCGGCTTGTGACAGAAGTGTGCACGAGTTCGTGAGATTTGTTCTTGCCAAAGGCAAGTTAAGATTTTTTTTAACTTATGCAGCCAAATAGAAGTGGCAGAACGATGCAGACTAGCTAAAGTTGAGATTGAGAATGGTCATTGTTGAACTGCAGCCTTTAATCAGTTCAATCGGCAATAATGGTGTTCTCTGATGAAGCATGAGACTTGATCAATCTGTAATATTAATGTTGTGAGATTGAAAATGATCACTAAGGCATGCACCGATGTTAAGTTTTCCATCTGTGCTATCAATGATGTTCAGTGTTCTACTCAATCATGCAGGTATCCAATCGAGATCGAGAATATGTAAACAGTCAATCCGTGATTCAATGTTGTTCAAGCAAATATGATAAAGAACACGGTGAGAAATTGAATAATCTATTCTGAGCAAAATATTTAACAGAATTGATGGAAAGTTATAACCAACCTTGGTCAACGTAAGTTATCCACTTTGCTCCTAATGAGAGGATAGAATGCCTAGGGCATCACTTAGCCTCAAAGCCAGTTTCACCACAAATTCAGCATGAAGAAGCCTTTTTGCCTTGGTTGCAAGCTATACTTATAGTCCATCCAATGAACAGGTCCCGCAATTGGTGCAGAAGTATATGGAAATAGAGGAGAATGCAAGAAGAAAAGCAAAGAAAAAACGCACACACAAACAAGGAGGAGAGCCGGGGGAATAAATAAAACCCCGTGCCATCTCCGCCTCAAAACCCCAAAAAAGTACTTTTTATTAAGGATTTTGACCTGCCATGCAAGCGCACCTGTCATGGCAAAGGTCCTAACTCCTAGGACAAAATAATATACAAGTCAACATCTCTAATCACTATTCATTAATCGCTTGCCATCTAATCATCATCTACTACCATGTAGTTATACCTTAAACATTAGGGAAAGAAGTTTTTACTCTTATTTTCAAAACAAACACCAAAAACAAATTTATACCATAATATCAGACACCCTCGACGCTTGCAGTAATCTTCACAACGTGGCTAACCAAGAGAAGACAACTACTACCAATCCATCACCATGAGCTGTAAATCACGTCCATGGATGACTCCGACTCCGAGTCCGACTCCGAGAAGATGAAGCTTGGCAGCTGTTTACAGGCAACAAGTTAATGCATATCAATTAAACGTCAGATATCATCTCGTCAACCTAAACATATGAGGCATATCTGTTTAATCACAAAATTGCGTACAATAACCTCGCATTAAAATAAAGCACAAGAATTCAGTAAGCAAATACACCACAATTCGGCCACAAATATAAGCTTCTCAACACGAGAGAAGTTAAATATACGAGACAAAATAGGTTCCTAAACCAAAAACTAAGCACAAGAAACCATGAAACGACTCAAAATACCTCGACAGATCTCTCAACAAAACACAATCCATGGAGAAGCATGCGAGCACGGAATCATATTCAAATAGCTATAGGCAAAGTATCAGAAGCTCAAGCTCATCTTAAAGGCCAACAAACCTTTTTATTATAATTAAAGCAAGCGTGTATTACCTATAAATAAACCAAACAGGTCCAAACAACCTAAGAGATCTCAAGCAATTAAAAATTAAAAAAAAAAAAAGAAAGACACATACCTCCTTGCACCTAGCCAATTAAGCTAAGAAGCTTCCAACATCCTCTGATCACCGGCGAACCACGTATCATAAGTATAATAATTCCAGATCCAAATAAATTGGGATCAGAGTTAGGTTAAGAAACTGGAAATAAGGCGCGAGAGGCCTATATATAAGAACTACTAAAGGCTAAAGCCGCCTCGAAGGAGAGAGGCGTAACAAACAAAAACATAGAAACCTACTTATAAAAGAAATCAAGATGGATCAAAGCGGTTGTGATTGTATCCACTTCGAAGACTGATCCACTATTAACTAGAAGGTTCTCGACCCCCTGGGCCTGGACTTTTGCTTATACGCCACATGTTTCGGAACGGTAGGTATTGTGTGACCACGAAAGAGGAAAAAAAATATCTCCTTTCTCACTAGGATAGGAATAAACAGTAATTAACTAAACCAATTTAATTGGTTGAATGTAAAATTTTTTACTTTTAGTTATAATTATTTTTGTTTTATTAATTAATTGTTAATTTTATAAATTAATAAATTTGTATAAATTGAAATTAATTAATTATTTTTTAATAATATTTTTTAATTAAATTTTAAATTCTTCTATATAATATAATATTTTTAATTATATTTTAAAATTTTATTAATTTTTAATTAATTTTATGATAGCCTAATATCGATTGAACTTTAAAAATTAAAAAGTACCCATAATTACTTAACAAATTAATACACTCAAGTCGTCGTATTCAGGTCTAAACATAAATTTTCGAGCCCAAACTCAACCCAACAAATGTCATGCCATGCTTACTTGTGAGAGTCTAATATCATAATGTCATTTCATTCTATAATTAAAGAAATAATTCGTTAAATGTATTACCATCTTTGCTTTTACATGGTAGTTAATTAAAAATAAAAAATAAATTATATGAAAAATAAATATTGAAATTTTAAGTTAGAATTAATTTTTTTCAAAAAAAGTAATTATATTTTAATGTATTGTTAATATAGAGCAATTAATATAATTTTTCTTAAAATAATTACAATATTAAAAATAGAATATTATCTATGATATTATTTTTATCAAATAATATATTTTATAAATTAAAAAAAGTCAATATATTAAAAAATACAATTAATTGAAAAAGAAGTAAATAAAGAATTAGGGGGCATTTGGTTTGAGTACGGGTTTGGAAATAGGTATGGGTATAATAGTATAAGGGTCTAAACATAAATTTTCGAGCCTAAACTCAACCCAACAAATGTCATGCCATGCTTACTTGTGAGAGTCTAATATCATAATGTCATTTCATTCTATAATTA
>JANZLX010000006.1:2347331-2372001 GCA_025531955.1 Erythroxylum orinocense
TTTATGTTTCTGACTGTATGATTGTACTGTCTTGGGTGGCATCCACATATCCTCCCAGGGGGTATTTGGGTGTTACAGATAAAGAGTTTTGAATAGTATCTGTATCGTTTAGAACCTCCATGATCAAACACTCATTTTTGGTAAATGTTTGAGATAGGTCACCCACCATGTCATGCAACATAAAAGTACCATGATTCTTGGGCAAAGTTTGAAGCAAAGAGCGTGCGGTTAAATTCTCGAAATAAGTCTCGCCGATTATTTCAAATCTTAATCTTCTTCTTTTCCTTTTAGGTAACCTTGTGCCATACACATACCAATCAATTCTCTTTTCCCAATCTTAGAATCTTTTGGAAAGATAGAACAATATGAAAAACATTGCTTTAATGGTAATGGCAAATCATAATAACTAAGTTTCAAAGGACCCAAGAGATCATCACTTTCCCATCCTTCACTTCTCAAGACTATTGACCATTCTTTCATTGATTTCTTAAAGCGTAAGAGTCCTCCTATAGTAGTAGCTGCAAGAAGCAATCCCTTACACTTATCTGCAATTTTCTTACCTATCATCTCCAATTTATCATGTTCACCATTGACAAATGCGATTTGCCTAATTATTGACCAACATTGCTCAGAATTAAAAAGTCCTATCTTATGTATACTCTCGTTATTGCACCCGATGACTAATGCAACCCTTTCCTTACGAGTGGTTATCAGAATTGTACTTCCTAATAAACCAACCGTGAGAGAATGTTTCAGCTCCTTCCATTTATTTGGATTCTCATTCCAAACATCGTCAAGAACAAGCAAAAATCTTTTTTCATAGAGAATTGCACGAATTTCTTTTAATATATTCTCTAATTATCTAAAATCATGCGTAGAAGAACCACGAAGAGATTCAAGAATTGCTTTAGCAATACGCATCTCATCAAAAGGTTCGGAAATGCACACCCATATTTTCTCCTCAAAATGATCCTGAATGTCATTGTCATTGTAAATCAATTTTGCAAGGGTTGTTTTTCCAATTCCCCCCATCCCCACAAGAGAGATGATATGGAGCTTGGATGCTCCACTAAATATCTTGCTTTTGACCTTATTCTCTACCTTTTACTTCTTGTATATCAATGAAGGATGTGGTAACATATCTCTCGACATGTTTTTCAGATCTATCGGTTGAATTAAGTTGGTACCTAACTTTATCAGTTGCAAGGTCATCTAGTCTCTGTCTTATTTCTCTTATTCTTCCACCAACTACATGACAACGACCAACATCACTCGTAGTAAAGCAGATGCAGCGAAAGAAGGAGAGTACCTTGTTCTTGAGAGGATCGGGTTCATGCTGGAGTTGTGATGTCTGAATCCAGGTTTTCCACTCATCCAAAACATCGTCCATGTCGTAAGAAACAGCTTTAAGATTAAACAACCAGTTCCTGACAGAAACCTCCTTCACTTGTTGTTCCTCTGCATCATCTAGTAAGGCTTGAATTGAATGGATTTGAAGTTGCTCACCAGTTTCTTAACTTCGTCGTTCACTCCACTCACCAACTTCACCTCTTCTGTCATGGAACTAAGCACCATGGAGGTTAGATCGGCCACCACGGTAGAAATAATAGCATCGACCATTTTCAGCTAAGCAAAGGGTAAGCAAAAAGGATTTACGAGAAGCTAGACATGGGACTCTTCATTTATAAACTGAACAGAGAAGGTTTTGTTCCTTCTAAAAGTCAACTCTATCGAAAAGTCAAACACTAACATGTCATTCAACCCTCGCCTTGCGCGTAGGAAAATCTTCCAAGAAATTTCGCAGCTTCAATCATTGCCTCTGGTCTTCTTCGACAGGCTCAGTTTATATGTTCTTGTTCTTTTTATCTGTTATGCAATGACATTCCTTTCAAAAATCTCAATTTTGTCTTGTGAACTGAAGGATGTCGGCGTTTATGCTCATCAAGTGCTAGAGATTAAGTTTAGTTTCATTAAACTGCTGCATCATGAAGATGAAGCTGAATGTTAATCGAGGAAAAAGTTTGGGCAATGGGCAATCAGTTAGAGCCCCAGCCTCAGTTAGAGGCCTTGTCCAAACTATCAAAGTTAAAGATACCTTTGAGGCCCATAATGAAACGTACTAAATATTAAAAAATGCAATATTTTACAA
Source organism: Erythroxylum orinocense (assembly GCA_025531955.1). NCBI lineage: Eukaryota > Viridiplantae > Streptophyta > Magnoliopsida > Malpighiales > Erythroxylaceae > Erythroxylum > Erythroxylum orinocense. Next base: position 2,349,481 of record JANZLX010000006.1, read on the forward strand.
GAATAACTAGGGTGACAAAAATATTTAAATTAAGTATTAAATTAATAGATACAAATTATTCTATAAAATTTGGAAAATAATATTTTTAAATTTTACATTGACTTTTTAATATAAATATAAATAAAATAATTGTATTAATTTAATAAGATGATATTATTTTATTAAAATAAATTAATTTAAAAAATTGATAACAACTAAATAGTTTATTTAATTGATTAAAACAAAAATTGACCAAGTTTTTCAAAATTTACTCATCCCAAAAATGAATAAAGATTCAATTTCAATTCGATATTCGTAATATCTACCTCATTTACCTTCAAATTTTATGTCTTTTATTTAGGCTAAATATTTAATATCTACTTCATTTATATCTACCTCATTTCCAACAATTAGAGTATGTACAACTTGGCTACCTTGATGACCGATTGACAATACATGTTTTGCCTATGCTTTCATTAACTGCTTAATACTTATTGAGATGAGATGTTATTGAAACTTTATCATAATAGTCATCCTTAACTTGAGATAGAACTTCATCCATCCAGGTGTACTAACTGAAACCTCTTAGGTTTCCTAAATATCTTAGTGTTTCTTATCATCTATATGAAATGTACGAGCATCAGCATTGCAAAACTATTTATTACTTATGTTATATTTTTATTTGTACATATTTATTTATTTATTTATTTATATTTTATTATCTTTTATGTCTATTTTATGTCTATGTTATATTTTTATTTGTACATATTTATTTATTTATATTTTATTATCTTTTATGTCTATTTTATTTTTATTATTGTATTATTTTAATATGTATTTTTCATTATTTTTATTTTTGTTTTATTATATCTTTTACATAAATATTAGAAATGACATCTTTAATGCTTAAGAATAAAGTTATATATTTTTATATTTTTTTAGAATTCACGTATCACCGAAATTTTTATTAAAATATTGTTGATGATATTGAGGAGAATATCTAACAGTGTACTTCACATAAAAGGGTTTTTTTTTCCCCGTGAATTCAATCAAAAGTTGCAGTTTTGTCCTCTCTAATGGATTGCACGTTCATTTGTTCTTTGCTTCCCCTTCTCAGTCAAATAAAGGAGAAAGTAAAAGAATATTTCACTCGTTTTCTCCAACGTTTGGTTTTAAAATAAAGTATTGGAAAAGAATAACACTTGAGAAACCCAAAACAATGACTAAAGATTAGGGGTGAGCATTATTCGGGCCGGCTCGATTACCCTTCCCGGCCCGAATTAATTCAGGTAAGAAAATTATAAAATTCGGGTAATTCGGGCCAGTCCGGGTGTTACTTGAATTATTTTCAAACCGGGACAGGTAAGGGAAAAAAATTCAAGCCGACCCGATTACCTGAATTAGGTTTTAAAAAATTGTGAAATAGGATAATTAGGATAATTCGGGTAAATCGAACTGAGATAATTCGGACAAATCGGGTCAAGTAAATAGGTAATTCGGGTAAATCAGGCCGGGTAAGTTCGGGTTCGAGCCGAGTAACGGGAAATTTTTTTGGATAATTTAGGACGAGCCTGAACAGTAAAAATCTGACCCGAATTACCCGAATACTCACCCCTACTAAAGATACAAAAACATGGTTATTATAATCGGTAGAGTAAGCTCATATAATTGATCAATTACAACCAAACGTGGATAGAATAATTTTTAAAAATTGGATCGGAAATTGAATCAGTTAAAAAAAATGTTTAAGGTTTAAAGGTTCGATTGATATTAAACGGTTATAAAATTAGTATATAATAAATAATAATAAAATAAAATATTGTATTGAAAATGAAATTGCACTAATAATACATATTAATAGATAATAAACTAATAATTTACACTAAAATTAAATCTAATATAAAAATTTAAATAATTAAAAAAAATTATATTCTATATTATTATTTATTTAAAAACTCATAAAAAGTGAAGTATACTCATAGAAAGTCAATCAAACTCTAACTTTATTCCAACTTCTTTTTCAATGTCATTTAAACATACTTCCTTATACTTTAAATATTATTTTTGACACGTTCTAAAATTATTTGAAGTAAAATTACTTATATATATTAATTAATAATTAAATTTAATAAACAAATTCATGATAAAAATAATTATTTTTTAAACAAAAATAATTTTAATATTTTAATAAAAATAAGGAGATAAATAAAGAACATATTTTTTGACAAATATGATTTTTTTAGTTATATTAAAAAATTATTATTTTTAAGAAAAATAGTAATTTATTTTTTATCAACAATAATTAAATTTAAATAATAAATAAAATTTAAATTTGAAAAATATAATTTGTTAATTAAAATATGTGAGAATTAACATATTTTCATAAAAAATATGTTAATATGGTACCACTTTACTTCATAATGTTATTAAAATAATATTCAGGCGCACTTTAATGTTATTTGGAAACAACTTCGTTATTAAATAAAAATAAAGTTATTAAAACGGGAATGAGATTGTGCAAAAATTTGAACGATAAAAAAGAATTTAAAAATTTTTAAATAAACGTTAAAAACAATTTCTACCTTTTCTCGTCTTTTAAGAATATTAAATTATAAAGAGTAAATTTAAAAAAGAGTTATTTTATAAAAGAATATTGTTTTTTCCTATTTATTAAATGCTTACTTGTGGATCAATTATGTCCACATTCTTAAAGCAGCGATGCCTTTAGCGCTCTTTCCCCGAAGCCATCGTGATGCCAAATTCCCACAAACACTTTTTCTGTAGAGTGGTTGAATTGAATATATATATATATATATAATATGCTTTACTTTCTCCTCTTTTCTTCTTATGGTATACGCCCTACCCTCGCTTTTGTTGTTTTAAATGCTCGCCTTAAAATGCTCTTTCTTAACACATAAGGAAGAGTAAGTTGTCACCCTCACGTTTTCGAGCCTTTCTTCTTCCTTTTACCGATCTCTTCTATAATTTGTTTTTACAAAAAATAGTTTTTTCATAGTAGTTTTAGAAACTCTAGAAAAATAATAAGTTATTATTTATCAAATTATAACAACAACAATAATAATACTAAGTGAAAATTTCAAAAAATTTAAAGAAGTTTAATAGTACGCAACTTTACTTCTAATTAGTAGATAGGCTATTTTCAAATAATTCATATGAATCAGAATAAAAAAATCAAATCAAATAAATATATATAATAAATAGTAAAGAATAAATAAATAAATAGTAGTAATGAAAAATACTAAGTAAAAAAATTATTAATATTTATCAAATTATTTTTATAAAACTATTATGTAAAAAATTGTTATTTTTTATAAGGGACTAACCTTTTTTATGGATTCCTATAGATTGGATTAAAAATAATTCTTGAATGAGAAAACTTCTGAAATGTTCAAAATAAAAAAAATTAAGAACCTTAAATATAGTAATTGAAATATGTGCGTAATTTTAAAGATAAAACATTAAAAAATTATATGGTATAACTTATTTGTAGTCATTGAAATATGCGTTTGCATATTATAGGACTTTTTTTGGAAATGAAAAAACCCGCAGTTGCTACTCTTTAAATACATACTAGATTAGTCTCTGAATTAACACAAAAATTATAAATTACATCAATCGCGTACTCTATATTAGGTAAGTCCTATATAATAAGCTTGACTGAAAGAGCGTCAGTAGAATAAATTGAACACAAAACTTTTTAACTTCGTATCCTTTTACTTCACTAACTCAACCATCTTTTAAGGGATGGACATTTCTAGACCTTATTGTCAACAAGATTCATACTAGGTATTAGTTGTTGTTTCAAAGGAAAAATCTATAATTTTTATGTTAATTATTAGATGAATAATTAAATATTCAATATAATTCATTAGTTAATTTACAAACTTAACTCAAACAATAATTTGGTTTCTCTAATTAATAATAAAGTTTAATATAAAATAATATCACAATTGAGTCACCCTAAAAGACAAATTAGGTAATTATTGTAGTTTCCGTTGAATATAAAAATCAATGAAAAGCCAAAGCAAAGTTTGAAACAGTACCGTTTTAGCACGTGGCCTACATTAATGGCGGTGATCTTGAAAGGCAACGGTCAGAATTGAGGGGGCATTTTCGTCAGTTTGAGTTAAAGACAGCAAAGTGCGTCTGTTTCACTTCATCTTAGGTCGTGTTATGCTTTAGAACTTCCAGCTTCCACGTGGAGTTAGAATTACTGCCACTTCTGCCACCCCGGCAATCATTATACTTCAGTTGTGCCCTTCACCTCTAGGATCTTTCTATTTAAAGTTCTCGATTCATCTTCTTGTAAATAACTAAATATACTATTGAAGCTTAAGGGAAGCAGAGCTTCTCCTCAGCTATGGCGGTCCTCCTTTACAGTGTTTATTTGCTCCTCTTTTCTCTCTTACAGACTGTGAATACTGCTAGTAAGTTTGTAATTTCCATTTGAATCATAAAGCTTGTGTCTTTCTTCTTCAATAAGCTCTGAAAATGGCTGACAAAAGCTATATCACTCTGTTTTTGAGGCCTATTGGATCATTTTCTGTTTTTCTAGATAGAAAACAGAACAAAATTCATGATATAACCCTTCTCCAGAACACGAAAATTTCATATATTCGCGTTTACGACGATGTTGATGGAGTCTTGGCTTCTCTGTTTTTGATGCAGAGTCGCAATCGTTCATAGGAATCAACTACGGCCAAGTTGCGGACAACCTGCCACCACCGTCAGCCACCGCAAAGCTCCTCCAATCAACCACCATCCAAAAGGTTCGTTTGTATGGTTCAGACCCGGAAATTATCAAAGCTTTAGCCAACACCGGAATAGAAATCGCCGTTGGTGTAGCAAACGGTGACATTCCAGCACTAGCCTCGGACCCCAACTTCGCTAAGAACTGGATCAACAGCAACGTCTTGCCCTTTTATCCATCCAGCAAAATCTCACTCATCAATGTCGGTAACGAAGTGTTCATATTCGGCGACAGGAATTTAATGACTAACCTATTGCCGGCGATGCAAAATGTCAACAAGGCCCTCGAGGAAGCATCACTTGGTGGTAAAATAAAGGTGTCCACTGTTCACCCCATGACGTTGCTGAAACAATCGGAGCCACCGTCGTCTGGAAGCTTTGACCCGAGCTTGAGTGACTTGATCAAGGGGTTACTGGAGTTTAACAACGCGACGGGTTCACCTTTTCAGATCAACCCATACCCGTATTTCGCGTACCGGAGCGACCCCAGACCTGAGACTCTGGCTTTTTGCCTTTTCCAACCAAATGCAGGACGTCTTGATGGGAACACTCAGATTAAGTACATGAACATGTTCGATGCTCAGGTTGATGCTGTTCGATCCGCAATAAACTCGATGGGGTTTAAGAATGTTGAAATTGTGGTTGCTGAAACTGGGTGGCCGTACAAGGGAGATGGTGACGAAGTAGGGCCGAGTGTTGAGAATGCCAAAGCTTATAATGGTAATTTGATCGCACACCTTCGATCAATGGTTGGCACACCATTGATGCCTGGTAAATCAGTGGACACATATTTCTTCGCATTGTACGATGAAGATTTGAAACCTGGACCTATGTCTGAGCGATCGTTTGGTCTTTTCAAGACTGATCTCTCTTCGACTTACGATGTTGGCCTCTCCAAGAGCACGGAGGTTAGAACAGAACTCTGTGTATTGCAGGATTAAGTCGTAAATGCTCTGTTTCGTAACATGATTGTGTTCTTTTTTTTTTTCTCTCTCTTTAATTAAGACTACTCCGACTGCTCCTTCACCGAAACCTTCTGTAACTCCATTGCCAAATTCTCCATTGCCAAGTCCGAAGAAAGGAGCTTGGTGTGTGCCGAAGTCTGGTGTATCAGACGCTCAGTTGCAGGCGAATCTTGATTATGTCTGTGGGCAGCAGGGGATAGATTGTAGTCCAATTCAACCTGGTGGGACTTGCTTTGAGCCGAACACCGTAGCTTCGCATGCTTCTTATGCCATGAATCTCTTGTATCAATCTTCTGGTAAAAACCCCTGGAATTGTGATTTCTCACAGACAGCCACTCTTTCATCGATCAATCCCAGTAAGTTCTTCTCCCCATCTTCCATTTTTCCTGTCATTGAATAGGAGATTGATGTGTCTGATGTAATTCAATTCATTTGCTAGTCTTATCCTGTATCTTGCAGGTCACAATGGTTGTCCTTATCCTGGTGGGAACACCTGACAGAACAATTTAGTTGATAAAAAACAAGAAAGCTGACGGTGCTTTCTGTTTTCTGTTGCTTGCTCCTTCCAATTTTGTGGGCAAGAGTTTATGTTGACTATGATTAGCTTTGGAATTCTTCTCCATGTGTACGTACAATATCTTGAATGTAAATTTGTGGTGTCGATAAGTTAATGCGAGTTTCCTTTTCTCTACTCTTAATCGATATTGGCTTTTCTTTTAATATTGAATCTTATTTTTTAATATTTTATTTTTGAGTAAATGAGTAATAAATTGATTGGCCAATTCTCATATACCTACAAATTTTGTTGAGTGTGTAGGAATTTGTTTCCTAAAATAAGACAAATGCATATTTATATGGTTAATTACAAAAAAAATCTTAAACTTTCGTGAATTTTTTAATTATAACTTAAACTTTAAAAAGTAGCAATAAAATACTTAAATTTTCATTTTTTTTAAGTCTAGCCTGACGTTAGTGGTTTCGATATCTTTGCTAAAGTGGCAGTGTCACGTGTCGAGAGGACTCTCATTAGTTAGACAATTTTAGATTATTGCAACGACGTTGTTTCATTATGAAATTAAAACGACGTCATTTTAAGAAGATTTATCATATCTTGCGATCTTCCTCCTCCCATACACACGAAAATTTTGAAAATAATTAAACAGTTCGCTTCATTTCTTTTTTCCATCATAAATCTCCATGAAGACCTATCCATGCTCATTGGGAAACAACAACATGAACACAATCCTCCCCTGCTTTGCCTTGAGCCCAATGCAGATTTTGACTCTCAAAAGAATCATTGTCCTCCAAACTACCATCACCACTCAAGCTAATACTACTTATTGTCAAATTCTTGTTGTGTTTATTTGGATTGATTATCCAATCTGGTTCTTTCACAACACTTTTTATTGGAGCAACAATTGAGTTATGTCGTATGATATCGTTTTCGATACTGCTCTTTACAGAAGTCTAATCAACGACTTGTAACTTGATCTCCGCTTAGAAGCAAAGCCTCCGTGAGAAAACTCCTATGAAACTAATCAGACTACCTTTTTCAAGAGGACCTGAGAATAGCCCATGATCCGAGGGACCCGATATGAGTCATCTCTCAATTGGACCCGACAAAAACCCTCTTTCCAGTGGATTTGAACAGAAGATTACACCCGAAGATCTTGCTAGAGGATTGGAATTCACAGAACCAATAAGGCCTTTTGGGATTGGTTGTCGAGGAATCGAAGCAAAAGAAGTGGAGCTTTCAAAAGTTGAACCTCTATCTATACTGTTATAGACATAAGGATATATAAACATCGTTGAGAGCGGCATCGACGTGTTGCCGTTGAGTTGTTGAGAATGACATCGACATGTTGGCGCTGATGGAGGCGTCGGAAATAGTATGGAAAGTGGTGGCTTCCTTATAGTGGACTTGGATAAGGATATTCAAGCACGGTCAAGGAGAACGTATCAGATGGAGTGACCAAAACCCTCATCGAGCGATATTCGACAGATATGATTTAAACTTCTTGAAACGACGCCGTTTTAGTATCATCATAAAACGACATCATTTTAATAATCTGATGTGTCTAACTAATGAAAGTCTCTAGACAAGTGGCACTGTCATGTCAGCAAAGATAACAGAGACACTAACGTCGGGCTGTAATTGAAAAAAATTAAAAGTTTGAGCATTTTATTACTAATTTTTAAAATTCGGGTTATAATTAAAAATTTGACGAAAATATAAGACTTTTTTGTAATTAACCCTTCAATATATGGAGAATAAAGGGAGGAATTTTGGTTTTTGTTTAAGGAATCATATCCTTTTTAGTATCAAATCCAAAAACCTTGCTTTAAATCTTGGGTATATAAGTTGCCAAATTTCTTTCAATTCTTCTTCACTTAATTCTATTTATCTAAGAGTCAATATACTATTATTAGTGTCAATAATGGGGCTAAGACATTAGTTTAGTCAAAAGGAAAATTGCAGAACATACAATCTTCTTATAGGCTTAATGGCTAAGATTATCTTTGATGGTCTCAAGCAGTAAAACCTTATCCTTATGATGATGATGATGATGATGATGATAATGATGATAATAATAATAATAATAATGTACGTTCCTACATTATGCAAATCAACCATGCAAGACACTAGCATAATATCTTCATCATAGTTCCACTTTCTTATTGTTCCTTTTAAACTTTGAGAATCAATAGTTGAAGGGGAATTCATCGACATACTAATCTACCAAATTAAAGCAATATTGATAAATTTTAAAAAACATCGTAATAAAGGAAACAATCATAAAATTCTTCATACCAATTAACATTAATGATCAACAGCTTACAAAAACATTCATATAGTGTTCAATAACATCGTACAACATAAACAACAAAGAGTACAACAACTTACATAAACAACAATATAAAACCTCCTAATACTCAAACATAATAAAACACCTAAAAAATGTCAATTCTCATTTTACCAAAATGTTTGTCATTCATTGAACATTTCGCATGCCAATTCATTTCTCCAATTTGTCCAAGCATTAGTTGGTTTAATAGTAGTTGTACACTCCTCCTCAACAACTAGATTAATCTGAAAATAATCCCCTAAATCACTTTTCATGGGATCAAAACTCATCTCTGCCTAATAAAATTATGAAGCAAACAAGCTATAATAATTCGATTGTGTGTCTTTATTGGATAAAATGATGGACTCCTAAGAATAACCCACTTAATTTGTAGTAACCCAAAACACCTCTCAATTACATTGCGTGCATTCGCATGTTTCATATTAAAAAATTCCTCTAGAGTTCTTGGTTGGTAACCTTGATGTTATTCATTCAAATGGTACCTTTAACCCCTAAAAGGTGCAAGGAAGCCCTCATAATTTGTATAACCTGCATCAACTAGGTAATAACAACCTATATAAAAAAAACAGTACATAAGTTATTCAATGTACATTATCTCATATAAAAAATTTCAAACCACCTTCCTATATCATATAGGAAAGCTTACCATGAAGCACTTTTAGTCCATATTTCCTAGTAATTGCATCATGAAAAACTTGACCATCAGTTACTGACCCTTCCCAATCAGAAAGAACATAAACAAATTACATATTAAGTGTGCATACACCTAATATAATTATTGCAATGTCATCCTTATGAGTTTGAAATCTAAGCTTATCTATAATTGACACATTAACCTTGATATGTGTCCCATCTAGACCACCTAAGCAATTCTACAATTCAAATGAAATAAAAAATAATGAAGAACCTTAATCACATTCACAATATTTTTTTATAAAAGTAATAGGGTGATTATCTACCTTAAACCACATCCATCAATAGTCCGAAGAGTTCGTTGATACGGGCTCAGGTTTCCTAAACAAATAATCTTGCAAATGCATCACTGCATTTAAAACATTATAAAAACGCCGACTAATAGTCTCACCTAGCCTTTTAAAATTTTTCCTAATAACTCGATTTTTAACATGATGAGCAATAATATGTAAGAAAATTACTAATTGTTCATCAATAAGCAGTTTTTTGTTGATTTTAATCCTCCTATACTTTCTAACATTTCATATAGTTTAAAAAAAGCTTGCCTATTCATCCTAACCCTTGAAATAAATGACTCATCATTGTCATGCCCAATTCGCCTCACATAATCTCGATTTGTATAAAAATTTAAAAAATAACTTCTAACCCTTGGATTATAACTATATAAAGAAGCCTTCGATGACAACAAACTGAATAGCAAACTAACAACATTGCACAATTGCAACCATAAAATCAAGACACAATCTTTTTTATCTTTCGACATTTCTACGTAAACTCAAACTGAAACGAACCATGACTCCAAAAAATAAAATTTCTAATGTATTTACATAAATTTGTTCAAACAATGTATAATGTAAGAGAACAATCATTAAATAATTCAAAATAGATGAAGGCATAAAGTAGAGTAAGAGAGAAAAAAGAAGATAATATTTCCATAGTTAAAAAGACGAAATTATAGAACATAAAAACCAAAACTCAAACAAACAGTTTAAATGAAACCCTAACTCAAATAACCCAACACCAACTTAAGGAAGATAGAAAGAAAGGCAAAAACATAATAAACATACTGACCCTACTGGCTAAGGATAAGGAAGTACATTCATATCTTGATTTTGGTTACAAATTATTGTGAATTTTGCATATAGATTAAAGGGAAAGTCATGTAAAGTTACATGAAAAGAGAAATTAAAAATTAAAAAAAGAAAGAAAACAAAAGTGGGAAAGTCATGGCATAACTAGCATTTAATTAAATGAGTGTGTGGTATTTAGTCACGGGGTGACTAATTAAGTCACCCCTATGACTAGATCATGGGGGTGATTTAATTAGTCTCCCCCGTGAATAACATTTAAGAATTTTTATGACTTTTTTCAATTGCTAATAATACCATTTATTAAATATTCAATTTGAAGTTTACTATATTAATGCTTGTTACTAGTCTTTAACAGATAATCTTCTACTCTAAAGAAGTTAAGTTATGCATTAGTGGTTTACTGAACAACAATTACTTTGCATTTATTTATAAAAAAATTACTTATGCGTTCATCTAATATCCCTTTACATATATATTGCTATATTACTGCTATGTACTGCTATATAAACTATTATATATATATCCCTTTACTTATTCTTGAGACTATGTACTGCTGCTATATATGCCTTATGTTTATTCTCTGTTTTCATATCTAAAAACTAATAACAATTTATCAATGCTCCAACAAGTTTGTCGAGGATCAAATTCTATTAAGACCAGTGATAATCTTCTCTATGAAGATGATTAACAAATTTTCCTATCTTCCACAACATGAAGAAGACATATAAAGGTCCTGACACAGGGAACTAATCTCTCCAACTACATTCACAGCCATATATAGCCTATTGAAAGAAATAAAAATTTTGTCAATGGTTAAATTCATTCACAATCAATTTTAACTACCAGTGGTTTCCTCTTATAGTTTTTGCTCTAATGGAAATTTATCTAGGAACAAACTCTTCTAGTCAGTTTCATAACCCAGATAATGCAGACACCTACTACAATCCATGTTAATACCATACAGATAACGCATCTTCAACATTATTCATACCACCTAGATACCTCAGAAACCCTTCAGTCATATCAATTAGCAATTAACATGTCCTAAGCACTTCAAATGATTTTTCACTCCGTCTTCAAACAAGTTGATTCAAACACATTTAAACAAGTTAACCCAACTGCTTGACTACCACAAAGGGGAATAAGCAGGCTATTACAACCTTTCATCAAACAGAAAGACTCGTACAGATACAAGGAAGAGACGAGAAGCACATAAATTCGTTTCTTCCAATCTTGGTCAAGTTGATTAGAAGAGGCCAGAAGGCCAAATAAGTATCACAAAACTTATTTGGCTGATGAGGTAAGCCAGACAACTACATTGATAGCAAAAAAAAAAAAAAACCAACACACCTAATTTGTGCAACTGGTAGAGAAATGTTGGAGAAAGACTAGACTGTGAAGACAGAGAGAGACGAGAGCTTGAAGATAAGAGTGAGGAGGACAAGAGTGAGGGAGACGAGAGTGTGAAGTGTGAAGACGAGAGCGAGAAAGACAAGGATATTTCGGTCTTCAACGCGGTAATATTTCTTCCAAGATACCCATAATAGGTAAAGATAAGGTTATGTCATCTTTACATATTCCCAAGCTCGTGGAATAATTAAAACCGAGGAAACCTACTCTAAATTTTTTTTCTAATCAAACACAAGAATAGGAAAATTTGAGGAATACGAACAGAATAGAATACTTATTCCGTTCAACCAAACATGCCCTAAGTGAATTACTTGAATCTAGATAATCTAAGAACGACAGTAGTAGAGCTTAAAGAAGTTTATGGTTGAGATTGCCTTCTTTTGTCTCAATTACGCGGTGAGTGAGTTTGACGCGGAACTTATGCTTAATAACAGTAAATTGCTGCAAGTATGAAATATAATAGCACCAAAATTTAATCACAATTAAAAAAATTGTTTAAAAAATACTTAAATAATTTAACTTTCGCTTAAATAAATATTTTTTAAATTTTAATCTTATAATACATTTTCTACTAAATATGTGAAAAAATAATATATCGTGCTAATGCACTAATCTTCAACTCTGTTTGAACATATTTAAGGACATGATAAGAAAATTGGCAATGAATTTAAGGTATAAAAAAAATGACGTTGTTTTGTTGCTCTTAGTCCCTCGGGCTTGGCCTGATAAACTCGAAACAGTCCTAGCTAGAGCCCAACCCATGACCCAATTGGGCTCAAAATTTTCAACCTTTGGCCTGATTAGTCTGAGCCTGATCAATTGACTTTGGCTGGGCTGACCCAATTGCCATGCATATGTTCATTAAAATCTGATTTTAATCCTTAAGATATAGGAAATGGAAATTTTCATAAAATGGGCCTGATCTCTTTTTATGAGAGTCCAAAGTTCTTTGGATCCAAACATAAAACAGTCCCAAAAGCATCATTTGTATGATTAAATTTTTGATTATTTGTAAATTTTAAAACAAACTATAATCTATTTTTGTCAATTAATTTGGTTTAAATTTTATTTAAAAACGTCCAATAAATGATCGGTCTCTTTTTTTACATCATAAAATTAGTATTATACTTAATTTTTGAGAGATCTCAATTTTAAATTATAAATAATATTAGAATTTTACTATTGAGAGACAACAATTTTAAATTTGCTACACTTGTTATATCATATAATTTTTTTTAAAATTTAATTTGAGTTTAAATTATGTCTTTCAAATCAATTTTTAATTTTTTAAAAAATTTGAATTTAAATTAACTTTAAAATCAATTAATTAGAATTTTGTTAATTGAAATTGAGCGGATGAAAAAGTGAACTTAATGACCAACAACCAAAGAAAGAGTTATAAGATTACTACAGGTTTACGTTAAACGAGGTTTTAATTTCATTCCACTTAACGTAAGACTGTATGAACAAGATGGAGCCACTGGCCAAAACATGAAAACTTCCAATGGAGATGTCCCAAGAGTCAAATTTAGAAGCAGATGCAAGGTAAAATTCTAACTCTGTGTTTGTTTATGTTGGTATAAACCATAATGTTTCCTTCGGTTTGAATGTGACAGACTGCTGCCAGATATGTATCTCCTCCGTCATTTTCTGAACATCATATTTAGGGATGATAATGGGTAGGGTTCAGTTTAGGTTTATTCTATCTATATAATTATATCTATTTTTATGACTCAACTTATATCTATATTCACATTGATCGGTTTTTACGATTTACAACCCATATCTAAATTCATTGGGTTGTTCGAATTTTTGAATATCTATCGGATTGTATAACACATAAAAATATAACTTTTAAATAGAAAATATAAAGAGTAGATTTTTGCGAACGCTTCAAATCAAAATTGTAATCAAAATTGCTTTAATAATAATAAGTCAAGATTTTGAATTTTGATTTGTATGTATTAAAAAATCATAAAATTGGAATAATACAAATCGTAATATTTAGTACAAAGACAACATACATTTTTCATAATTTAGAACTGGATCAAAGATTGAAATAACTAAAGTTTCAAATTGTCTTTGCGTGAACTCCACAACATTTAAAATTCTATCTTCATATCATTTGTATTATTATCATCCTATAAGAAAATAAAATATGATGAAAAATGTGAATACTGGGGAATAAAGTGAAAATTTTAAAATTATTTCTTCGCATAAAATGTTAATATTTTTATTATATTTAACTATAAATATTCAAGAAAAATATAAAAAATAGAGTTAATAAAAAACAGGTGGGATATGGATATCCATAATTCGAGTTTTATTCTACCTATATCCATATCCATTTTTAATGACTCAACCTATATCTATCTTTTTAGGATTTTCTGCTTACTGCCATCCCTAATCACATCTCACAAGTGAATGTGAAATGAAGCAAGTACATAAGATTTAATGCATGTCAAGAGTCAACTATTTCCTCTGTTACCCAGTGATCTAGTCTGTGAAGCCCATATGGGGATCTTAAATGATTCCATCCAAAGAAGGAAGACTATTACGCAAATGTATAACATTAGGCAGGACCAAGGATGGCAAGTTGAGAGTTTGATTACCGGATTTCGGCGTGTTTCAAAGGATTGTAGGTTGAAAGACTCGCCATTGTGTAAACGGGAAGGTAGCAGAACACGTGTTTGATGAATGTGTCATGTATCGTAAATTTAAAACTCTAACTTAAAATTTTAAATGAGTCAAATTGCAAGTTTTCCCTTACACTAACTTGCTGATTCAGTTACTTGCGGACAGCTTTTGTTCAATCGAATTAAAAATGAATACCAAAAGCCTTCCTTGTCTCACTCGCTAATCAAAGCTCCAATCTTTTTAATCCCTTCGTTGCTCTTCTTTACGGCTCACTATACCCTCTTCCTTAAACAACCTAAGAGTGTAGAGCGTAGCCAAATCTGCCAGAGATTGCGAGATTCAGAGGTAGTTTTTCTCTCCATCATTGCTTCTATTTCTTTTGATTCGTGGGTTACTGTTTCTTCTGTTTGGTTGACGGAAAAAATCGAGGCTTCTGGAAACTTGGAGAGCGAGGGTATCACTGATGCATTGCTCTGAGTCTGTATTTTGTTGGAGTTTTATTCTCGCTGAGATTTCAATTCTTGATCCCTTTACTGTCATATCAAGTTTAGAGGTTGATTTATATTTGGAACGTGAATTAGGCTCAGTAGTAAGATAATATGTGAGAATTGAAATGGGAATTGGGAATATTGGAGGAGGGAAAAAGTTGTGTTAGAGAGATGGGTTCTGGGCATTTGTCCAACTAGTGGTTGCTGGTGTTATGAGAGGTGAGGTAGTGGAAGTTAAACTAGTGTCTTATTAGTAATCTAGCTAGTTATGCGAGGCTTCTTTGCTGAATTGTCGAGTATTTTGATGGCTTTCCGTGTTCTGCTTTGTACAATTATATATATATGACTGCATTTTAGCAGTTGGAAAAAAGTTGAAAGATCACGTTTTTTATTTGAAGAGTTGCTGAAAGAGGAAATTTTGTAGTTTGATAGTTATATTTATGGCAGTAATAGTTATCTGAATGTGATATTAATACTTTGGCAGTCATTCTATTAGTGATTAAATAAGGATTAAATTCATGCTTATTTATCAATTTGTTGTTTTTTTATCCAACAATTTGATATTATGATGTGAATGTCTCTACAATGTCCAAGTAGTTTTATGTGATCAAACGCAGTCCTTGATATCCTTTAAAAAGACAATTCTCAGGGGACTTCTCACTATTTATGTATTTCAATAATCTGTCATTCGACATTGCTGGCAGATTAAAAGTGAAGAGCTTATTTTCGGATGATGATAATACCCTGTTATGAACTCAAAGGCTTTTTTTACTATTACTTTTTCAAGACCTAGGATATTTGCTGTGACTTGTTAAGGATAAGATTGATCCCAAAGCCTGTTTGGAACTTCTTTGTGGAAATTTTTATTTTATCACATTCACCACAGGATATCTTACATTTGCTTATTGTTTGTGCCTATTATGGCCTTTGAATGATTGCAAGTTTTCCCCTTCTTTAATTGTTACTAGGAAAGTCCGTAATGACTCTTCTAAACTGATTCTATGGTTTGTTATGTCTGGAAAACTGCTGCCTATCAGATGTCTAATGATGAGGAGAATCCTAAAGTTACTGAGGATCAAATATGTAATGAAATTAAAGCCACCTGGTACAGTGGCCTGCTCCAGCAGACCTCCATATTTGGTGTAGCTTCTGGATATTGTATTTCAGCAGGCCTTCTCTCTATAATTAACAAGTGGGCTGTCATGAAATTCCCTTATCCTGGAGCACTAACTGCTTTGCAGTATTTCACTAGTGCTGCTGGAGTCTTTATTTGTGGTTGGTTGAAGTTTCTTGAGCATGATTCACTTGATCTTCTGACCATGTGGCGATTCCTCCCTGCTGCCATCATGTTTTACCTCGCACTTTTTACCAACAGTGAGCTGTTACTTCATGCCAATGTTGATACTTTCATCGTTTTTCGTTCAATAGTCCCTTTCTTTGTTGCAATAGGAGAGACCTTGTTCTTACACAAACCATGGCCTTCATTCAAGACATGGATCTCTCTTGGAACCATCTTTGCTGGAAGTGTGCTTTACGTCCTCACTGATTACCAGTTTACCATTACAGCATATGCCTGGGCTGTAGCTTACTTGATAAGCATGACTGTAGATTTTGTGTACATTAAGCATGTTGTTATGACCATCGGTTTGAATACATGGGGACTTGTGTTATACAACAATCTTGAGGCCCTCCTACTCTTTCCCCTGGAATTCCTTATAATGGGGGAACTTAAGAAGATAAAGCATGATATGGTACATGAGGCACATTGGTACTCTTTTGATGTGATCTTACCAGTTGGTTTGTCTTGCTTGTTTGGATTGGCGATCTCATTCTTTGGATTTTCTTGTCGGAAGGCAATTTCCGCAACAGGGTATACCGTACTTGGTGTAGTCAATAAGCTTTTGACAGTAATAATCAACCTGGTTATCTGGGACAAACATTCAACCTTTATTGGGACGGTAGGGCTCCTCATTTGCATGCTTGGTGGGATTATGTATCAGCAGTCCACAAGCAACAAGCCTAAAGCTGCGCCTGCAATAAAAGCAGAACAGTCTCCAGAGGAACATGAGAAGTTACTTGAACTGCAAAACAACATAGAAAGCAGCAACAGTGAGAAAGAAGCACTGAACCACAGTAGGGGAGATAAATAGGTTTCCAACTGAGAATTCTTTAGATATGGTGAGGCTTTTCTTCCTACAAAGATATTGGCGACCTTTTAATTTATTAAATCCTTTAGAGGCGACCTTTTATGATTTATCAACTACCTTCATAAATTAATAAAATTTTGGGATAGACAACATATTAACAGCAGTGGAGTGAAAAACCAAAAATAGAAACAATGTGAAATTTAAAATGTCCCATGCACACTTTACAAAATATAGTCAATAATTAAGCAACAATAACGTCCATAGACTCACATTGAAGAAAATAAAACTAAAAAAACCTAAAACAGAAAGCAAAAAGCAAAAAGAAGATAAAGATACAACAACAACAATATTACGATAGAAGTCTCTTGCTAATGTGTTGGATTTAAGGAAGTTCAGAAGTATGTAGCTTTATTCTTAACTAATAGAGATGATATTTTTGTTATATCCATATGAAAAATAAAATAAAATAAAAAAGATATATATTAAAATGATAAAGTAGTAATAATTTAAAAATAAAAATAAATGACTAAGTATAAGTAAAAATATAAAAATAAATAAATAATAAATACCTAAGTTAAATACTTATATTATATTTAGGTTAAAAATATAATATAAAACTAAAAAAATATTTAAAACCTATAAAAAAAGGAAGAAATCTTTTACCTATATGCTAATATGTTAAAGTCAGTAGGGGTGAATATTCGGGTAATTCAGGCTCGGCCCGAATTACTCGAAATTTTTTCCTTTACCCGGCCCGAACCCGAACTTTCAATTACCCGAACTTACTCGACCCGATTTACCCAAATTATTTCGGCCCGATTTACCCGAATTACCCTAATTACCCTATTTCATAATTCTTTTAAACCTAATTCGGGTAATCGGGCTGGCCCGAATTTTTTTGGAGTTACCCGTCTCGACCCGAAAATAATTCAGTTAATACCCAGGCCTACCCGAATGACCCAAAATTTAGTATTTACTTACACGAATTAATTCGGGCCGGACCGAGTAATCGGGCCGGGCCGAATAATGCTCACCTCTAAAAGTCAGTCCCTACCCTCGGTAAGAGTTGGCTAGGCACATGTCAAGGACCCACCTTTACTAGGGGCATTATAAGAGGAATATTAAATGTCATTATGGTTTCGAAAATATTGAGACTCTCTTGCGTGACCCACTCTCAATTTTCATTTTTTACATTTATTACTCTTGGCGTGGGCCCCATTCTGAAATTTTGGGCGTTTCTCTTGCTGTGA
Organism: Erythroxylum orinocense; assembly: GCA_025531955.1. Lineage (NCBI taxonomy): Eukaryota > Viridiplantae > Streptophyta > Magnoliopsida > Malpighiales > Erythroxylaceae > Erythroxylum > Erythroxylum orinocense. The sequence goes on from JANZLX010000006.1 coordinate 2,367,778, forward strand.
CTTTCAGCTTTCATGTTTAAAGGGTCCAACCTCTAAGATACAGATGGGCTAGAGATGCTTGACCCCTTGCCTCAACCTAAGGAAGGATATAGGTCGTAGCTCACAACCCCCCCTCGACCCTGATGGCATTTTGGGCGGATTGCTTGACCAGGCCCCTGGATATTTTGCGCCTATCGATGCTCCACCACAATCGGACGATTGCACCATCGGTGTGACCGTGGGAGGTACTTATGCTACCCTGTTGTAGATTTTTCTGCTTAGCTTTTCCCATGTCGATTTTACTATGAAATTGTCAAGGGGTAGGAGGGTCCCAGTTTCAGACCATCCTGCGTAATTTCCTTCGTAATTACAATCCGAGTATTCTAGTTTTGCTTGAAACACATATTAGTGGCAATCGGGCAACTGGGGTGGTCACCAAACTATGATTTGATTATTCGGTTCGCATTACAGCTGCAGGATTTTTCGATGGGATTTGGCTTTTATGGAAGGAGGATTTTGACGTTTTTGTCATAATAGCCCACCGACAATTTCTTCATACCATTTTCAAGCATGCTTTAGGCTCTTTTGATTTTACTGCAGTTTATGCTAGCCCCCAGCTCCCGACTCAAAACCTTCTCTAGCCAATTCTTCATTGGATCGGTCAGAAAACACAAAGGCCTTGGATCGTAGGAGGAGATTTCAACGCTAAGTTGGCTCTTTCAGACAAACGAGGAGGTATCCAGTCTACTAGAGTACTGAATAAACAGTTCTAAAATTGGGTTAACGGGAGCGGACTCCACGATCTGGGTTACATCGGATCTAAGTTTACGTAGTGACACGGTGTGGTTCAAGCTATACTGAGCAGAATTTTTATTTCTAGAACCAGGCTTCAAGCTTATCCTCAAGTAGTGAATCACCATCTCCCCTTTCTTGGCTCGGATCATCGTCCTATGTTGCTTCACATCCACCGGTCTCCTACGTGTTTGTCTCGTCCCCCTCCCCCCCACTTTTGCTTCCAGAATGCATGACTCACTCATCAGGATTTTGCGGATTTAATAGCTAAGCGTTGGATTCCAAAAGGGGAAATGCTAAGTCAGACTTTAGTCAAACTTTCCGAGACCCTCTCCAAGTGGAATAAATCGGACTTTGGGAATATATTCTATAGGAAGAAAAGATCACTAGCACGTTTGGAAGACATTCAGAGGTCCATGGTAGTCGGCCCTTTGGATTCCCTCCTAGAATTGGCAGATGAGTTGAGTGTGGAACTCATGCAGGTCTTGTGTGAGGAGGAAGTTTATTGGCACCAACAAGCTCAATGTGATTGGATTTCTCAGGGAGATAGGAACAAGAAGTATTATTAGACCCTCACATTGTCCAGGAGGAAGAATCTGAGGACTGAGAGGCTTTTTAACTTAATGGCATTCTTATCTCTGATCCTGTTCAATTGGGCCTTATAACCCGGTCTTTCTTTGTCCACCTGTACACGAATGAGGACTACCTTGCGCCTAATTTTCCGCTTTTTGGACTTTTCCCTTCGCTTTCGAGCGATAGATTTCACGCATTGTCTATGCCAGTCCATGAATTAGAGATCAAAAATGCGGTTTATGCCATGAATCCTAATAAAGCCCCAGGGATCAACGGTTATAATGCTTTATTTTTCCAAAAACAGTGGGGCACGATTGGTCCCCATGTGGTCGCCTATATCCAGGAAATTTTCCGTCTTGAATGTTGGGATAAGGATCTCAATCATACCATCTTGGTTTTGATTCCTAAAGTCCCTTCCCTGCAGATGATTTCGCAATTTCGATCGATCAGTCTATACTCTATCCTTTATAAAATCATCTCGAAAGTTCTAGTGCATCGACTGAAATTTCATCTGGATTACCTCGTTAAGGAGAGCCAGTGTAGTTTTATACCAGGCCGCCAGATCACTGATAATATTATCATTGCCCAGGAGGTCATCCATTCGATGCGTAAGAAAACGGGCAAGCTCGGGTTTTTGGCTATTAACATCGACTTGAAAAAAGCTTATGATCGCCTTGGTTAGGATTTCATCCAAAATACTTTGCAGGATGTTGGGGTACCAAAACATTTAATCACTGTTATCATGCAATGTGTGACGACGGTGACCATGCAAGTCGATTGGCAAGGTACCTTAACAAATCCTTTCCGCCCTTCTCGGGGAATTCGGCAAGGCGACCTTTTATCGCCTTACTTGTTTGTCTTATGTCTGGAGCGGCTCAGACAGCTTATTCATAGGAGATGAGACTAGGGAATTGGAAACCGATCAAACTAAGTCCTACAGGCCACCCATCTCCTACCTTTTCAGAAAGTGAACATTGCTAAAACCCGGATCTATTTCTCCAAGAATGTCCCTCCAGCCATAGCTCGACGCCTTAGTCAGTCCTTAAATATCCAACGTACCCACAACTTGGGCAAATACCTCGAGGTTCCTTTGATTCACGAGCGTACCTCCCATCTTACCTATCAATATATCATTGAGAACGCCCAACAGAAATTGACAGGATGACGAACTAAAGTGTTGTCCCTAGCCAGCCAAGTTACACTCACCCAATCTATGATCTCAGTCCTGGCCATTTAGACGATGCAAACTGTGTGGCTCCCAAGATGCCTATGTGATGATTTGGAGAGACTCATGCGAGACTTTATCTGAGGATCCACGGAGTCCTCGAAAAAAATGCACCTAGTTACACTACAAAAAAATAACACAATCTGTGATTGTTAAGACTTTTTATGGCTTTTAAAAAACGTCATAAAAAGTTCAATTTTTTTGCGACGTTTTACCTCACAAATGTATACTACTTTTTGAGACTTTTTAAATTTAAAATGTCACAAAATAAAACCCTCCACATTTGGCTAAACAAAACGTCGCTAAACCCTTCTACATCAAATGTTAAATTTAACACACTCGTTTATCTATTTTCTCAACCCACAGCCTCAAAATCCCTTAAATTGAAACCAAATTTTTAGAGAATAAGAGCATTATGGCCAGGTTCAGATCAAAGTTCAAATTGCGGGCACCAAAGACGCCAAGGTCGACTGTAGACGCACAGATCTCCCCCGCCAAGACCATCGCTTTCTTCGGTTCCAGTAGTGGGGACGACGACATTGATGCCTCCCCTCACGCCGCCCATCCTCCCAAGTTCAAGTCTGCCATCACCAGTGGAGCATCCTCCTTCTCCTCCGCTCCTAAGAAGACTAAAGGCCGTGGCTTTCGAGAGGTGGCCGACGCCGACAGCCAGACTATTGCGGCTCACGATTTTGATTCTCTCAGCTCATGTAATACCCAATTGCGTGTGAGACAACACAGATTCACAAATCTTTAAAATCCCAAAACAAAAACCCCTTTGCCATCAAGCTCGCTCTCCTCTGCTTCTCTTCTGTGGTTCGTCGACTGGGTTTTAATTTGACTCACTATGGTTTGTCTCTAACCTCATTATTCTCCGTTTCTTCATGATTTTGTTGTCAATAGGTACACTGAGTTTATTGGCGAATTCTTTTTGTTGTAGCCAAGGAGACTACATAGAGCTTCACAGGAAGAGGAATGGGTACCGTCTCTTTTTTATGGTTTTCTTTTTGGATGGTATAGTTCATTATCTTCATTGCTGTGTAGGATCAAGACAATAAGAGATGTGTTTATACAACCTGATGTAGCTGATTACAGTTTGGTTATTTCTTTCATCTTCCGAATCTTCTTCACCTTCACGATCAGCCTGGAGATGGATATACCTTATTTAAGACGAAACTTTTGACAAGCAACCATTATTGCAATTGGGGGTATAGTCAGTAGCAGCTTCAGCATTTGTGATTAGTATGCTAAAAATCAGCGCTTACGAGTTTGTGTTTTGCCATCTTTTTATGATAATCTTGGCTAGTTCAGCCTCGCCTGTTGTGATTCGGTTAGCATCTGAACTTAAGTTTGATACTTCTGATGTAGGGAGATTGGCCATATCCACTTCTCTGATGAATGAGATGTGTTGTGTGCTTTGGTATTCCATAGCTATGGCTTTCACATCAACAGATATGCTTGGAGATGGGTTTCTGTGCCTGTTTGTGACTCTGGTAGTAGTCATTGTGAATAGGTTCTTTGCTCTTTGGACTAACAAAAGAAAGCAGAACCAGAAATATGTGTCAAGCACCAACTTGTTGATCATTTTGTTTCTTGTTATACTTCTCTCATTTTTCATTGAAGGCAAAGGTTATAACAGTACAATTTCTTGTTTC
>JANZLX010000006.1:2399223-2414426 GCA_025531955.1 Erythroxylum orinocense
ATTAATCATAATATTCATTTAAGTTGAAATCATCAAAATTAAGGCATTTTAAATAGACCGGCCGGTTCTTTCTTTCATCGGTTCAACGGTTTTTACCGGTTCGATCGCAAAATGAACGGGTCAATCACTCACAAAAAATACGGGCTAAATCAGACCGTTTTATGCTCCAATTTACCAATTCTTCGATCCGACCGATCGGTTCGATCCGATTTTTAAAACACTAAAAATTTGGGTGTCAACTTCTTGAGATATCACCTTGGAGTTGTTGGTATCGTCTGACAGAGACGCAACATCACCAAATATAGGATCCTTTTTCCAATCTTTGACGTGCCTTCTTTTTCTTTCTTCGATAACACAACCTATCACTTCACACTAACTCTATTGTTATATCAAATTTGTCGTTATAAAATCACAAGATTGTCATTGTTGAAATAGTTACATTTTTCGTTAAGTTTCAGTTTTCATTCATGTAAGTACTAGGATTACAAAAGCTCAACCTTTAAATATAAGTACGGGTTGTCATTAGTTTATTATTATTTTATTATTTTTTATTATTGTATGTTATTATTATTATTATTCTACTTTTTTAATAGATTTGTTTCACCATTATCTTGCCATATTTACATGTAGGTTTATTACAAACAGCCTCTTTATTAAGAAGGGGTGAGGTTGCGTATAATCGGACTCTCATAGACCTCACTTCAATGCAGGACTTCGGAGTATGATGATGATGATGATTTAATTTAATAATTTTTATTTTTAAAAGTTAATAAATTTTTTATTTTGATTTAATTTAATAATTTTGTTTTTAAAAATTAAAAATTAAATTAATTAATTTTGTAAAACTAACTCATTTTATAAAAATTAACTGTATAAAAATAAAACAGTTAATTTTTATTTAGCAATCTTTTTAATTAAAATTTAAAAATTTTAATAAACAAGATCAATATTTTTCAATCATTTTTTAAATTCTTCAATTTTGTTTAATATTTAACCAGTTTTATAACGGTGTAATATTAGTTGAACTATTTAAACGGTAAACATCTTGTATTATTAATTTAACTTTTGATCTAATTTTGAAAACATTGCTGATAATTGTGTAGTTCACTTAAGTCTGAAATAATAAATTTAATTTCAAATCAATTATTATGTATATTAAATGTTTAAATAAATACATCAAACTTATGTTTAAAGGTATTTTATTTTATATTTTAGTTTGAATTCAATTTAATTTAATCTCAAATTAATAAATTAAATTTACATTAAATTCAAATATAAGAGATTTAATATAAATCTGATTTAAATCAAAAACTAAATATTAAAATTTTTAGTTTAACTTAACCCGAAGTTTGATTTAATTCAAACTCAAACTTTAAATAAAACTTAAATTTTTATTTAAAAGTTTTATGTTAAGACTCAAAATTTGACCCGATTATAGATTCTAACTTCGACCCGACCCATTGTCGGCTCTTGATCTGGTCCAATGTTTGGACTCCCATAAAAATATCCCCAGTTCGGCTGTTAGCGTTCCGGATCATCGGGAGAAGGGCTGTGACTCACCGCAGCCATTTTGGGCCGTCCGATTTATTGAAATTATGAAAATTTTAATAATAAAATAAAAAAGAGCTTTTACTTTAGCAGATACTGATGATAGTTCTGTCGCTGTTCCTCTCCTCCACTCCACAAAAACGCACTCTACCCATGTCGTATTAGCCATTTACCTTAACCTACGCCGTTGGTGGCCCTCTACGCGCTCCTCACTATTCACTTAAGTCCCGCCCAACCCTCCACTAGCTATACTTAGGCGAGGGAACAAAGATTAACTCCACGAATCACATCTTCACCACGCCACCTCACCCCCCGTGGGGAACACGTATCATAATACAACGTCGTAAAGGACGAGGAAAAGGAAAAGTGGAAAACAGTTGCTGTCCACGACTCTGTAATCGCGTGAACAAACAAGCACAAGTCTCTCAGGCAAGCAACAAACTCGCTAAACACTGCTAACGTGAGCCGCAGAGTGACACCTAGTTAACCTACTGACACACCTATTACATCAATCTATATTCCCTCTTTCTGCTCAAAGCAAAATAATAATAATAATAATAAATAAAAATCATTAAGCAACGAAAAGGGTTCTATTGGCTCTGTCTCTCTCTCTGTAATTTTCACTTTCTCGCTCTAACCTCTCACAGATCATCCATGGCCAACACTTCCAGCTCCGAGTCTCGCCACAGCCTCTCTGTAACGCCTCCTCATCCGATTACCAAAGGTCAATCAACTTCTCTAAATTGCTTAAATGCATTTCTCTCCTTCCTCGTTTAAGAATGTTCCCTCGTTAGGGTTTTTGCTCCAAAACCCTGGCCTCGCTCGCGTGTTTAAAGCTTCGCTTCCTTTTCTCCTTGCTTCAGATAGCCGTTGGCCTGCATATTTGGGCCCTTACGTGTTTGTGTGACGATTTTTGCTTTGCAACTGTTCCTTTTGTAGAGCTAGGGTTTTACATTCATCTTTGGGAATGTGAGAATATTTTTTTGTGTTATTTAGTTATTGTTAGGTTTGTAGCCGTTGATTTATTTTTCGAACGGAGAAGATAAAGAAAAACTTCACCTTTAAAGTACGTGGTGTAATCTGAGAATAATATGGTGCTTGGTTTCTTAATTTTTATTCAAATTTAATTATTTCACCAACCGAACAACACCATAGTAATGGTTGTGAGTGTATTTATTGGAAGTCGTGTTCAGTATTTCGTGTCCAGTATATCAGTGATGGGATTCCTACTGATGTGACATGTTTAATTAGTAGTGTAGACTCCTGGGAACTTGCTTTGTCTGAAAATTGGAATGTCATTCATAATGCACTAGTTTAATTTGCTTAGTGTTTAAAATTGGTCGTTTATGCATGCAATATCACGGGAATTAATTTGGTTTTTTGTTACTGGGATGATGGACTAGTTATCTCAGGATAATTATTTTGTTGGATATGTTTTTTGCTTCTCGGTAGTGTTAGTTGTTTTGCATACTCTGTTTTTTTGTTGGGAGTTGATATGTTCACCCTCAAATTATAATTCTTGATTAATAATTTGCACAAGAGTGCAGATTATCATCGGTACTGCAGCAACTGGAATTGTTCTTCCCATCTCTCCAGTTTAAACAACCATTTAAGAAGATATCCAATACTTGTATTGCAAATCAGTTAATTAAATGTCCATGATCGAAGGTTTTTTATTCATATATACATCTATTTTGTGCAGATGCCCTTGGATCTGACAATGCTATTCCTCTTTCACCACAGTGGCTTCTCCCAAAGTCAGGTGACAGCAAGGCTGGAGTGGGAGGTGGGGTAAGTAGCCAGAATCCTAATATTGTAGTTACCTATGTATATGGTTTGATATTTTTTGGATACGCATAAAATAGTCATTTGTTATTGTTTGCCCATCTGTCTTGCATCCATGCATTTTGTTTCTTGTTCATTAATATTTGTCCGCTGAGAATGCTTGGAAATTGGTTTTATGGATATTCCCATCTGTGCTTGTTGGTTTAATATTCTTTTTCATATGGTGGGGGACAATATATACACAGGAGAACCACTTCGGCTCATTTTCTGCTTATGGGAGCCGCTTAGACAGAACAAAAACATTGGGCAATTGTGAGGAGAGTCATGATATCCAGAAGAAGAAAGATGTTTTCCGGCCTTCCTTGCTTGATATGGAAACCGCTCGCCGTGATCGCTGGCGTGATGAGGAAAGAGACAATAATTCCTCTATGCGCAAAGACCGCTGGAGGGATGGAGATAAAGATCTTGGTGAGACACGACGAATGGATCGCTGGACAGAGAACTCATCTACTAGGCATCATGAAGCTCGGCGTGGTCCATCTGAACGTTGGACGGACTTGGGTAACCGGGAGACCAATCATGATCAGCGGCGTGAGAGTAAATGGAACACACGGTGGGGACCTGATGATAAGGAGAAGGAAGCTTTGCGTGAGAATAGAGTAGACTTTGGAAAAGATGGTGAAGTCTCACTTGAGAAGGGGTTGCTTCATCTTTCCGTTCATGGAAAAGAGGAAAAGGATGGTGAATATTATCGACCATGGAGACCTAATTCCTCCCAGAATAGAGGAAGAGGAGAGACTTCTCATCACCAAGCTCCGCTGTCAAATAAACAGACTTCTATTTTTTCCTATGGCCGGGGACGTGGAGAAAATAATTCTACTTTTTCTATGGGTCGTGGAAGGGCCAATTCTGGTGGAAACTTTATGAACAGTTCTTTAATTCAGCCTCAATCTTCGGGAGCCATTTCAGACAAGGGTGAAAATGGACCTCTGAAGTATAATCGGACAAAATTACTAGATGTTTACCGGATGATTGACATGAAATCATGTTGCAAGCTTTTGGATGGGTTTGTACAAGTTACTTCTCTTACACAGGAAGAACCCTTGGAACCACTTGCACTCTGTACTCCATATCCTGAAGAAATTGTAATTTTTACCATTTGCTCTGTAAATACTTCCTAGTTTCTTATACTTGATAATGATTTGACGCTCTTTGTTGTTTGCCAAGGATGTTTTGGATGGAATTGATAAAGGGGAACTAGTAAGCAGTGGTGCTCCACAATTATCCAAGGAAGGACCTATTGGACGGAGCACTATAGAGTCCACTCCTTCAAGACGAGTCACAACTGGTATTGACTTATCAAAGTTACTTCTGCATTTCTGTGTTCATTCTGGAGAAATGTATTTATTTTATGGTTCTCTTCTCTGAGCAGACAGCAGAGATGATGCATTACTGTCAGTGGAGGATACTAAAGATGACATTTCAAAAGCTGGTTATGAAAATCATGAAGAGAGAGGATATGCTGATAGAGAGGCATATCAGCAGTCCAACTCCAAACAACAAACCATGCAGGAATGTAAAGCAGATGACAAAATCAAAGGAGAAGGTAATTGTTACTTGATTTTGCAGTTTGCTTTGAATCATTTGATCACCTGAAAATAATGTGATTTTATTGACGACTTGGTCAACAACATTGGATACTTGTGTTTTATGTATAGGACTTGCTTTTTCTTTCAAATATTGTTAGTTACTTTCATCAGATGAAGTTATATATGTTCTTTTTACTCTTTTCAATTGTCTTTTGTTTCAGTTTCTTGGTATCATGGTGGTTGTTTTTGCATTTTGCCCACATGTGTCTATCTTTTCTAATATTCTTTGTGAGAAACAAACTTCACTTGAAAATTACATATGCCTCCGATTATTTTCTGCAGCTATCAGGGAAGTTACTGGTCCTCACAAAAAGGTTGGTGAAGCTCATACTGGTAGGCAATTTACAATGCAGGCAAATAATCCTGTCCATCCTGGCACTCCATGGCGGGCCCATTCACTTGGAGAACAGGGCATTGATCGGAGAGAGATTCCAAGTGATATTAGGTCTAGAAACTCTGATCTTGAAGGGACTCAGCCTCAGAAGAATCTAGAGAATCAGTGGGAGAGTAATTTTGTTAATCCATCATCCTCCAAAGATGAAGCAAAATGGCAAAGCAGTGAGAATTCCATAATGATGAGGCAGTCATCTATAAGTTTTGATAAAGAACAAGTGGGCAATAAACTCCCACCCCCCTCTCCTGAAAACCTAATTCTTTGCTACAAAGATCCTCAGGGTGAAATTCAAGGTCCCTTTTCTGGGGGCGATATAATGGGATGGTTTGAGGCTGGATATTTTGGCATAGATTTACAAGTTCGCCCTGCAACTGCGCCAAGGGATGCACCCTTTTTATTACTTGGTGATGTTATGCCTCACTTACGAGCTAAGGCTAGACCACCCCCTGGTTTTGGCATGGCAAAGCAGAATGAGCTGGCAGATATGATGAAAAATGAACCAAGACATAAATCTAGTTCAACAACAGAGGCGGAAAATAGATTCTTGGAGTCACTAATGTCTACAAATATAAGTAATTCATCTCAAGGTTGATATATATACCTCTAATTCTTTCTGATCCGTTATTTTACATATGTATAATTCTTATTTTCGTTTTTGTCCTTGCATTACTAGGATATTTTTATTGGTGTCTTACCTTAAATTTGTTACATTGACACGATAGCTCTTCTCTTCTTTTCTGTCGTCGTCTTCTGGATAATGGATTGTGTGGTTATGTGAAAATTGTAGGTTTGCCAGGATTTATTGGTAATAATACCGGAAATGTGCCTCTATTGGGAGTTGATGGTGGGAATGATGCCCTCCTTTTGGCAAAGAGAATAGCACTCGAACGGCAGAGATCACTGCCCAATCCTTATTGGACTGGCAGGGATACATCAACAATGGTATCAAGGCCAGAGATTCTATCTGAATCTTCACTCGTCCACCCAAAACTAACATCCTCAATGAATGAAAATCTGCATCAGCCTCCTCATTCTCAGAATACTGACTTGATGACCATCCTCCAAGGACTATCTGACCGGCCTGGCACTGGAATGAATAATACTGCAACTGGTTGGTCTAATTTTCCTATACAGGGTGGCCTGGACCCAGTCAAGGATAAGATTGACGTGCATCAAGCTCAGAATATTCCTTCTGAAATTCATTTTGGTCAACAACAGAGTCTGCATCCACAGAATCTGTTCTCTTTAACAAACATGCTTGGCCAAGCTGTAGATAATCCATCTGGTCTTTTGGCAGCCGAGAAGTTACTTCCCTCCGGTTTACCACAAGATCCACAATTGCTGAATATTTTGCAACATGGCCTAGACCCAGTTAAGGATAAGATTGGCGTGCATCAAGCTCAGAATTTTCCTTCTGAAATTCATTTTGGTCAACAACAGAATCTGCAGCCACAGAACCTGTCCTCTCTAACAAACATGCCTAGCCAAGCTGTAGATCCATCTGGTCTTTTGGCAGCCGAGAAGTTACTTGCCTCCGGTTTACCTCAAGATCCACAATTACTGAATATTTTGCAACAGCAGTACTTGTTGCAGTCACATTCCCAGACTCCTCTTCCAATGCAGCAGTTATCAATGCTAAATAAACTTTTGCTAATGAAGGAACAGCAGAAACAGGAGGAGCACCAACAGATGTTGCAGCAACAACAGTTGCTTTCTCAGGTTCTTTCAGAGCATCACTTGAACCAGCAATTTGGTGAACCAACATTTGGGCATTTGCAAACAACTCCATTACCTACAGTAAATGGGGGTCCTTGGCTGCAACCATCACAAGAATTGTTTCAGATTGGTTCTCCGCTGCCACCTTCAAACATTCAAGATGAGCATACTTCTACCAGCTTCATGAATTTGCCTTTACAAGTTACCCAGGATGTTAGTTATGTTGTTGATGCCAAAGTGTCTTCTCTTCATCCTGTCCATGGAGAATATGTGGACATTTCTGATCTTCCCCAAAAAATTGACTCCCTCCATCAGAACGAATCCATGCTACCTTCATCTCTTACCGAAAGTGGAGATTTGCAAGGGGTCATGAACAAATCTTCAAATAAGTCTTCTGTTATACAGGAACCTGCCCAGGTTTCTAAATTTCATGCTTCGGTTTTAAGGCAGCCATCAGAAGACATTTGGAGTAGCAAAGAAACAGAAACGTTGGCAGCATCTGAGGCAACTGCTGATCCTATGAATCCCGAATCTAATGGAAACTCTGTTGCTGTAGCGTCATCTGATGTTTCTGCCACTGAAATCTTAAAGCTTGAGAATGCTACTGGTTTGGAGGTTCAAGTGGATGAATCTCATAATGAGATGCAGGGCGAAAAAGCATTATCCGTTGATGAACTTTCTTCTGTGGCGCAAGTGAAGAATGAACTTCGTGAGTCAAGAAAAACTGAGAAGAAATCCAAAAAACAGAAATTAGCCAAGTTGAACAACTCTTCTGAACAAGCAAAAGGAGTGTCAAAGGGATCCACTTTACAGCAAACAAAGCAACTGGAAGCAGAAGGGTTAAATTTTGGTCACACCAACGTGGCATCCTCCGATGGAAGAGGAATAAATGTTTGTGGGATGCCGCCACTGAAGACGAAAAACAAGAAGTCTGGCATTTCTTCTGAAATCATGGATTCCCAACAATTGAAAGGTGCATTGCCTACAAGTATGCAAATAAATCATATTGAAACAACTGAAGGCAAGAGTGGGCCAAAGCTCACTGTGCCTGTCTCATTGCAGCATACACTAATACAACCAGGCCAAAGAGCTTGGAAACCTGCTCCTGGTTTCAAACCAAAATCTTTGTTGGAAATTCAACTGGAAGAGCAGAAGGCACAGGAAGAACTGACTGTTTCTGAAATAACAACCACTGTCGACTCCATGAGCTTGTCTACTCGGACGGGAGTTGTTGCAAATTTAGACCCTAAAATTTCTAGAGAAAACCAGAGAGATGCTACTGAATTGACTGTGAATAAACCAGAAGTTTTACCAAGTTCGAAGAGCAAGAAAAACCAACTACATGATATTTTGGCGGAAGATGTTCTGTCAAATTCTGAGTTTAGAGAGATAGAGGTGGCAGAAAATATAATTAGCTCAACTAACCGACAGGTTAAAACTGCAAATGTGGACTCTATTGATGATGGCAACTTCATTGAGGCAAAAGACACAAAAAAGAGTCGTAAAAAATCGGCCAAGGCAAAGGGTACTGGAGCTAAGGTTGTAGTGCCCAGTAGTTCTGCTGAGATACCAATCAGTGTCATTTCCCTTGAGAAAGGTAAAAAGTCCCATCCCATGCAACAGGAAAAAGAAGTTTTTCCTGTGATTCCATCAGGTCCTTCTTTGGGAGATTTTGTCCTTTGGAAGGGAGAACCCGCAAACCATTCGCCTTCACCAGCATGGTCTACAGATGTCAAGAAGGCTCTGAAACCCACTTCACTGAGGGACATTTTGAAAGAGCAGGAGAAGAATACTACAATCCAGCCTCAGAATCAATTACCAATTCCACAAAAGCCCCTGCCAAATCAAGCTGGCCATGGGATTGGTTCGTCATGGTCCCTGTCTACCTCTCCTGCCAAGACTGCTACTCCAATCCAGATCAAAACCAAATCTACTTCTCAGCCAAAACATAAGCAGGATGATGATCTATTTTGGGGTCCAATTGATCAATCCAAACAGGAGACTGAGCAGTATGATCTGTATCTTTTGCTTATATTACCATTATGTCTTTCTTGTTGTTGCTTGAAATTGAAATTATTCCCCTCCTAAATGCATGACTTTTTGTAAGCAGGTCTGAGTTCCCACATCTTGCAAGTGAAGGCAGTTGGGGCACCAAAATCACTCCAAACAAAGCAACTCCTGTTGGTTCATTAGGCCGACAGAAGTCAGGGAATAGGAGGACTGCTGATCGTTCTCTTTCGTCCTTGTCTGTTTCTGCGCAGTCATCGCATCGAGGAAAGAGAGATGCATGGAGCAAACATTCAGGTAAAGAACTGTTAGATTGTTAATGTATTCTTATATGCGTGGTCGTATCATCCTATATATATTTTTATTCGTTTGCAGAGGCCATGGACTTCAGAGATTGGTGTCAAAGTGAGTTGGTTAGACTCATTGGGTCTAAAGGTAGGTTTTACATGTTTATTTACATTTTCAATTAATTTGGTTTCCTACAAATTGTCACGACTGAAATGAATCAAGTGCCATCCCAACATTTACTTGAAACGGGTTATGACCTTACAAGTTGCATCTTTGCTTCTGAAGAACGCGACGCAAGCATGTTTCCTTGTGTTAAATTTCAAAATATGTTACTAAATATACTAGTTCATTTCGGAGAGTTAGTTGCTGTTTGACTGTTAAAAGCTTGATCTTCTAAAAGTTTTTCCTTTGATTTTATGTTATGCTTCTGTAGACACAAGCTTTTTAGAGTTCTGCTTGAAGCAATCCAGATCAGAGGCCGAGACACTTTTGATAGAAAACCTTGGTTCCTTCGACCCTGATTACGAGTTCATTGACAAATTCCTAAACTATAAAGAGTTGTTGCCAGCAGATGTACTTGAAATCGCCTTCCAAATTCGAAATGATCACAAGGTGACCGGATTAGTTGCTCGAGACATGAATTTCGACAATGCATGCACTGATGATTCTGACCGAAAAGTTGCTGATGGGGCAGATGGGTCCTCAAAGGGAGGAGGCAAGAAGAAAGGAAAGAAAGGGAAGAAAGTTAGCACTTCAGTTTTGGGTTTCAATGTTGTCAGTAACAGGATCATGATGGGCGAGATCCAGTCGGTGGATGACTAGGACAGTCGGTTTCGAGAGGTACTTGTAAATATCTATGTAGCTGAAAGAGCTGTAAATGTCTCTCTTAAAAGAGTTTTTGCTCCTTCAATGGGAAGGAGGCGGCGGCCGCAGCAGCAGCAGTACTTATTGAATCTGCTCGTGCAATTTTGTTAGTGTATTTCCAGGTGTTTGATTCCTGTGTTAAAATTATTCACATTATCAATCTAACCCTAATTTATGCCCCAAATCAGCTAATGCATGGAGTATTTTACCTGTTTTTAGTTCATTCAAATAAAAGAAAATCTGATAACCCCTCAAATTTGATGTGATTTTTCAAGTCTTATGTGTTCTGATTTCTGTAAAACAAAAAGAAATTAGAAGGATAGGTCATTGTTAGGTGTCAAACCTGATGTTATTTCATTATCAATTCATCAATTTGCTGCCACAAAAATGGGGTTGAAAAATGGAAAACGACATAAAACTACAACCACCAAGCGCCAATTTCCACCTCTCATCCACTGAATTCAATGAATGAAACCCACATATAAAGTCTACACGTACTTCCGGTGACAAATTATTCCACCGGAACCACAAAAACAAACCGAATGATGGGAGACAGTCGGACACTGTCCTGCCAACTTGGAGAAAGAAGAGGACGTTTCACTGGATGGTGAAAACTATTACACATCAGTGAAGAGTCTTGTCATTGGGTTTGGCTATACTTACCACTCCCACTTTCTTCTCCTTTTCATGGTCTCTTGTGCTCCTTTCCTTTCCATCCATCCTGTATTTTATGCACATCATGTCATGAGACCACAAATTTCATACTTCTGTAGATCACCGATATCAAATAACTTTTGACACAATCGGATCACGTCGAAATATAGAGCAGAATGATTGAGAAGAGAATCAAGATGGATCAAGAAATGCTTCATCAAGTCCTCTTTTTTTTTTCCCTTTTATGTTACAAACTTGCAATAGAACTAAGGAATCCAAGAGAAGAGAAATGAGTTTAATGGCTGATTTAGATAATTAAATTAAGACAACCAGAAAGATAATATGCAATTGAGAAGAGTTCACATCCACATGAACAGCATGCAGAGGAAAATAGAATCAGAAAAAGCATACGGAATTTATCATCTGCATACACCAAAAGATCTGCATAAATTTTGAGTAGCAATCAGTTGAAATTTGTAGGAAAATAAAAAGAGAACTTCTTCATGAACACAGAATCATCACCTTTACAGGTCGATAGCCATGTTCATGGAAGGTGACTTTAAAATTTAGAATCAAAATTCCATTAAAAAAAAGTGAAACCGAAAATCAAAGACATGAATTGACCCCATCAACTCCATAACCAATGACACTCATAACGCATTCCCCAGAACTTGTTTAAGTAGAGAGGTTAGTTACTAACAATTGTTGTTCGAAAAGATGGTCTCTCGTGATTGATGGAGCGAAGAGACATCTTGGCTATCTCTGAAACAGCCTCGTTCCTTACAGCAGCTACTTCGCTTACCAAGGCCTCATAAGCAGCTTCAAAAGCCTCTTGCCAGAACCTAGGCAGTTTAGTATTCGAGCTGTGTGTGTACACATCCCACATACGCCTCACCACTTTTTCCTTCTCCTCTACTTCCTAACCACCCATAAACACAAAAGCTCAAGTCTTTACAAATAAAGATTGAATCTTTACAATGAAAACAAACTCAAGATCAACGAGATCACAAGAACAGAGAGACCGTACGAGGACATCGAGATCATCATGTATTGGGAAGTCAGGGTCTTCTGAGAGATGCGTGAGATTACCCGTGGACCATTTGAGAGTAACAGAGCCGGTGACCATGGACCATAGTGCTAGAAGGAGAATAGCAGCCAATACCCAGAACTTGTAGCCATTTTTAGTGAAGGAAAAGCTGCTCTCTGAGCTCACTTTCTTTACACCTGAAGTGGCTGTTGCTGATGGAATTGATACGACTGCTGGTGCATCGTTTCCTCTCATTTTCCTGGGTTCTTGGTCTTGGTACGGTACTAATTTGTTTTGCAGAGGGAAGTGATCAGAGAGAATTGGAGAATTCTTTAGGAGTAAATGCAACTGTGTACTTAAAAAGCAAGTTGGTAAAGTTATGGAACAGTTAGAGTTGTGTTTCGATATATAGTTAAAAGTCGTTTGACAGGATTAGCCAAAGTACCGACAGGACGAGGAGTCGGGTAGTACGCGTAAATATGTTCACATTTCATAACTAATCTGACTTATTATTAAATTATATAATCCACTTGTCGAGGCTCGAGTTGAAAATATCCAATAATACACAACTTTATCATTTTTTTAATGTTAATAATTTATAAATTATATATTTTAAATAAATTAGTTTGTTGATTTAATAGTTTAAAATTAAATAAAATTTTGAAAATGTAAATTAAATATAATTGATATTTATTAATTTCAATTTCTTTGTTTTTTTTCCAATCTTTTTTTATACATTTTAAATTTATAATTTTTTATTAAATCTCAAAACAAAAGCTTACTCGACCAAATTTATAGTTGAAAGTTTAAAATTAGTACACATGATAATTTATAAATTACATATTTTAAATAAATTATTTTTAAGTTAATGATTTAAAATTTAAATAAATGTAAATTAAATATGATTAACATTTATAAATTTTAGTTTCTTTATTTTTTACCAACTCAAAAATTTTAATTATTTATGGTCGGGTCGGCTGTGCTAGGCCCTGGCCTATTTCTACATGACCACGGCTCGTTAGGCGTTAGTCTTTTATGCAAACGCAAAGATCTACGTAAAGACTTAAACCTAACATCTACGTCATATATAAGGTACTATTCTATCATAATACAGGTAAGACAATACAACCTTAACTTTTTCTCTGTTCTCTGCGGCCAATTCCTTATAAAAAAGACTAACTTAAGCGTCGAAAGGGCCTTGGAAGCCTATTCTACCAAATTTACAATTTCTTGTAGACTCTCGAGAAAGAAGATTACTCCACTAATTGAACCTTCTCCTCCAAATCTATCACTTTTGTAGACTCTCGAGACAGAAGCTTACTCCACCATTTGAACCATGAAATCATAGATCGAGTGCGTTATTCTTAATCTATCTTATAGTCGATAATGCTCATTGTAACTCGGGATTTTGTGGATTGAAAAACTGGAAATATGAGATTTATTAGAACTTGCTTTATATATTAACGAAATGGGTATAGTTAGGCTTAGAATTACGGACAGATGGACCTCTAAACCACAAACACCGGCATGTGCAATTTATTTTGGCAACTTATATTACTCTAATTAGGTTGAAACGTTTGACCAAATCTAATATTACGAAGATTTAGTGTTTGTTTGGACGAGCTTTTGGGAAGCTAATAAGTATTTTTTTACTAAATATTTTTAAAATGAGTGTTTAACTGTAAAATAAAAAAGTATTTCTTTAATAGATATGACTCTTTTAGCAGTTAAAATATTGCTTTTTAAGAAGCTCAAATCTTAAGCTTATTTTTAGTCCCTTTTATCCTTATGTTTTACATATAATTCTCACAATATCCACAAAAACTCATCTTTCGTTCATTACATATTTAATTATTTACTCAACTTGGATACTTATTTTAGGATTTATATAATATTATTTGACTTTTTATATATTTTAATATTTATTTTCGATATTAGTTTATTTATGTTATAATTTATATAAAAAATTTTGGTTAGATATATTTTTATTTATATTTCATATAGTTTAAAATTATATAATAATTAATATATTGTACTTTGCGTATTGTTTAGTATACTTTAAATAATATTTATATGCAAAAATAATTTTTATTATAAAATAAAATATAGTTAAAATTAAAAGTGTTTTTTATTTTTATGTTATCAAACATTCTACTATACGAAACTCTTTTAAAAAAGCTCTTTTTTAAATGATAACTAAGCAATTAACTGATGATAACCAAACAATCAACTGACTTCTTAGAAAAGTTCTTCTAAAAACAAATTTTACAACAAAAAAAACTTTACTGATATAAGCTCAACTAAAAAGGAGCTTAATTAGTCCTATCTTGTAGAAGATCATAGTGATATATAGAATTATAGATGCAATTTTGAGGAGCTTGACTAATAAAAAGAATTATTCTTTAGGAAGCAATGTATTGCTGTCAAAATTACAAGCAGATAATACATTTCTATATATCCTTTAAAGGCAAATCAAGGTTTTGCAATGGTACAACAAATAATCAGTAAGAAGTCAGTTAGAAACCAATGAAGTCTATGTGCCAAATCTTTCTCATGAACAAACAACTATGTCAAATCAATAGAATAGAATCATAACATAATGTGCCAAAACTGAAACAAAGTGACATCGGATAATAAGCGGAGTTAAGAACTCAACACATCTTATTCAGTTTGTAGGATAAAAAGATCGATCGTCACTTGCCACCTAAAGGATTTTTAGACCACAAAAACACTCAACCTTTTGTGTATGTGTGTGTAACTAAAGTCCATTTGACTCCAAAGCAATAAGCGAAAGGATAATGCAACGGGTGTTAGATTTTAGAACATAAATTTAACCAAAAAATAGAATAAAAAAGAGATAATGCAAGAGGCAATTTATTGATGAGTTGCACTTTATATTGACGTTGAAGGCTTAAATATATAAGGAATGAAATAATAAACTTTGGAGCGTTTGATTCTACTTTTATTTTTCTATTATAATTTTTCAATTTCTATTTTCAGCTTTTTGTTTATGTTTTTTTTAATAAAAACAAAACTTGTTTGATTTTTAATGTTAATGTAGTTATATTTTTATCATTAATAATAATTACATTTTAGATAAAACTTAATGATAAATTATTTTTAATTAAATAAATTTGTTTAATCTCTTATATAATATTTATTAACAAATTATTAATAAAATTATGTTATTTTAATAAAGTAAATGATTTAAAAATTAATATTTATTAGAAATATATTTTAATTATTAAATCAAATTTTATTTGAATATGTA
>JANZLX010000006.1:2470767-2489855 GCA_025531955.1 Erythroxylum orinocense
TCTTGGGCCTAATCTATTAGGCATTAAATAAATATATGTGGATATATTTATTGGGCTAGGTTGAATTAAGTTGTCGGCCTTTAATTATATATGATATAATGGGCCGAGACTAATTGGGCCTTTAATGGGATTAGGGTTTCTCTATAAATAGAGAAACTTATGTCTTATTAAGTTAAGTGAAAAAGTGTAAGACACCATTGTCGAGAGAAAGATCGTGCGGCGTTCGGAAAGTGTTTCGGGACGTGCTAGCACACTACAGCCGCAGTCCGGATCGTGCAAGCTCGTGTGGATACCGGTAGAGGACATTCGTGATTTGCAGTGTCTTGGAATCCGAAAAGAAGCAACTCATTAACGCAAATAAGGTATTTTCGTTAATCCCTCGTGTTTTCGATTATACGTGACTTTCTTGTATGGTCCTTTCCGCAGCGTATTTTGAATACTCGGACCGTACGCGATCCAACACTTACCTCATGGGGACCAGATGATCCTTTCAGCTCCAGACCACCTGCTACAACAGGAGCTCTAATGGGGTAAGACTCGGGAGATAGATATTTTGTTTCGAGAAATGCTGATGTTACAAACTCGAGAGCTGGTGGTTTGAGAGATCGATCGAGGGGCCGGTACATTTCACCGTCACGGTATCCAGGAGGAGCAACAATTTCATTTAGACAAGTTCTGAGGATGTTAACACAGTTGATCCTAATTACAGACCACCAACTTCAGAGCTTTTCAGAGGTCCAACCATGGAGTCTACAGGTTTTCCAAACACAAGGGAGAGTGTGCTTGTAAACAGTTAAATAGACGAAGGCAATTAAGATCAATTCCATCATTTTCAGGTGCTGGAATCAGAGGAACATTTACGCTCTCCAATGTTTCACTGTACTTCCTAGTTGTTATTAAGAAACTTAATAAAGAAAATGAAGATTCTCAAAATTTTAATTTTTTAATTATTTTACATCATTCAAGTAAAAGCTGAATAACAGAAACTCATGAATTTCTAGTTTATATATCACCTAAAATATTATATTATTTTTTATGTATCAATAATAAAATTTTATTTGATATGAACAAATACAACTATTAATCAAGTAGAGATAAGTCTTAATTATTAAAATATGAATTTTCAGCTATTTAAATATTTTTAAATTAAGTTAATGATATGAAAAATATTTTTCATATTTTAATATAAGAATATAAGCATTATTTAAATAGTCATTAATTATTTTTACAAATTAATTAAAATTAATAAAGGATTTATTCTATGTTATCAATAATTTTCAATTCAAAAACATAAATCTATACTCACTAAAAAACTTGGTATAAAAACAACTAAAAATAAAATATATTGTTATTAATAAAGCCAAATTAAAAAAACATAAAGCACAATACTCATTATGTCATATCAAATATATATTAATTAAAACTAATATTTTAAGAACCTTTATAATTTAATCACAAAAAATAAAAAAATCTACATAAAATATTAAGGTTCGACTATGAGTTCGATTAGGATTCATGAGTTCGATTATGATTGGCTTGACTCAAGCCAGAAAACGATATCGTTTTACCTGTTAACAAATGATGTCGTTTGAACATTAATCGAATCAAGCTTGTAGACTTTAGACTGGATCGGGCCGCTAGGCCCAAATTCAAGCCCATGTAATATATGATTATTCCTTTTTATAATGTCGAATTTAGCAATCATACGGAATTTATTCTTTACATTATTCCTCTCTAACTTCAAGTCGAAACTGTCACTTTCCAGAGCTCAGAATCATACAATCTCCCGATCTTTTGCGAAGTCGAAATGGATAACACTGGTTCGTCGCTAACTATCAGTCTGCTCTTCTCTACTTTTTGTTTCCAATTTAGTTTTTATGGTGATATTAGTGGTTAGTGAGATTTGAGTTTATTTACTTTTTCGTAGGTGATGTGTATGATTATACTTGGTGGTTCTGGATTTTTGTTTTTTCGTAATTGAAGTTTAGAGTGTATCCTAATTCGCGTGAATCACTCAGGAGGGAATCATCAAGACGTTGATGTGCCTCCTGTTGAAGGAGTCGCCGGAGGAGGGACGGCGTATGGATGGATTGACGGTGGTCCGAATTCGCTCAAGGGATCGATCGATCCTTTGGAGGTCACAACCGCTGATTTGGTGCACGTTTGGTGCTTGCCAAGCACCGTGAATGTTGGACCACAGGAAATGCCCAGACATTTGGAACCTGTAATTTAACACTGCTTTTCTCTTGTTTGTTGTGGCCGGTACATGTTATTTAGTGCTTAATGGTAGAAGTATACATGCTGATGCTTGCATATTCTTAAGATTTTTTTTTCCGTGGATACAAATTGTTGAATTTTTTGCATGTAGATTGATCACTAGATCATGTCTTGGAACATGCAGATTTAGCTTAGTATTGAATGGTTTGAGTATAGCAGAATTTTTATTATAGCTTAGTAAGTTAATTGGATGCTACTTGGTGTCTTCTTGCATGACCTTATAACATCAATTTCTGTTTTGAAGATAAACCTTCTGGCAGCTAGAAATGAGAGAGAAAGTGTTCAAATTGCTCTACGTCCAAAAGTTTCTTGGAGTGGTTCTGGCAATGCAGGGGTTTTGCAGGTTCAGTGCACTGATTTATGTTCCACCTCTGGTGATCGGTAAATTCTTTAAGCTAATTTCTCAATAGATTTTGAATGTTAGTGTTAATGTGTATCTTTCTGATTTTGACATTGAGCACTGGGCAGACTTCTTATTGGACAATCAATAACATTGCGGAAGGTGGTTTCAATATTGGGTGTTCCCGATGCTCTTGTGCCTCTTGACCTTCCTATCACTCAGATAAGCTTACTTCCAGGGTAGTCCCACCATAAAAGATTTCCGGATTTTGTTCTTCTGTGATGTACAGAAATCCTTAGTCAACTGTTTTCCTGACATTGAGGTGTTTTGCTTGGCTCAGAGAAACAACTGCTCTTTGGATTTCCATTGATGTTCCGACTTCACAGCCACCTGGTCGATATGAAGGGGAGTTCATTATTTCTGCCCTGAAAACAGTTTCAGAGTATAATTCTTTCTCTCTTTTTTCTTAAAAGAAAGTTCATTGAATTATAGTTATATGGTGCACGAAGAATGACTTAACCAACAGATTCATAATTGCTCTTATCAACTCTATATGAACCTAATAGTTCTTGATTACAATGCTGATGTGTGGCAATGCTAGTTACTGTTAGTGAATATGGCTTAAAGGGGATCATGTTTGTTATAATTTCATTTCAGATCTCCGTCACAGTACATGGGTAAAGCTGAAAAGCATAGACTGTATACTGAACTTCGGAATTGCCTTGAAATTTTGGAGCCGATTGAAGGAAAACCATTGGATGAAGTGGTATTGTTTGAATCACTGACTAATTTTACTGTTTGGGTTATCTATGGTTTGCAAACAGTCATATGGGCAATTCTTTTTTAGGTAGAAAGAGTGAGATCTGCAACTACGTCTTTAAGAAGAGTTCTTGTTTCTCCATCATTTTCTGAGTTCTGTTCAGATAATGGTTCCGTTGATATGATGGATGAGGATGCTATTTCAAACCTTTCTGTTCGTGTGAAGATAAGTATAACTGTTTGGGATTTCATACTTCCTGCAACTCCTTCACTTCCTGCTGTCTTTGGTGTATCCTTGTCTTCATGAAGTTCACTTTTTGTAATAGTTGAATGTTCTAAGTGAGTTCCTTTGTTCCTTAGCTATCCTCTAGTAATTTGCCTTCAAAGATGGATTCTGCATGCTGAGCTTTAAAATAATCCATCTCAAAGTTTTTAAGGAGCTGAACAAAGTATTATCCTGTAAACTGGGTATTTAAGACTTGAATTGAACTTCATATTAGAAGCAGAGTTGAAGAGGTCTAAGATCAAGATCCAAGTTCATTTCTTATTCTCGAAGCAAATACATCCCTTTATGTGATCAAGTATGGTGCATATTTGCTAAAGGTAAATGACATCCCTTAACTGATGATATTTATGTGAGAGACATAGATGAAATCGAGGTCGTATATTGCCGTCTTCTTAAGTTCTACAGAATGCTTATATCCAAATGAGGTTGCCCCTCAACAGCCAACAAGAACAGTGGTTGTTGGGATGCCTTGTCTTTATATGGTATAATAACTGCTATAATAACTGAATCTGATATGTGGAAACAAAAGTGTCTGCTTCTTTAATTGTCATCTAGATATCTGATACAGTTATTGAGGATCGCTTTGGTGTTGAACATGGAAGTCAAGAATGGTATGAAGCATTGGATCAGCATTTCAAATGGATTCTTCAATACAGAATCAGTCCTTATTTCTGCAGGTGGGGAGAGAGCATGCGAGTTTTGACATACACTTGTCCATGGCCAGGTAATTTGAAGGGGTTATATAAAGACTGAGATTTATGTATCCATGCAATAATCTGTATTTGTGCACATAACTTTTGATTTCTTCAGCATTTGTGCTTCTGAATGACATTTGGGGATACATTTCTTAACTATTTATATGCCTCTCTTTTAATCGATTATTGTAGCTGATCATCCAAAAGCAGATGAGTATTTCTCAGACCCAAGATTAGCGGCATATGCTGTACCGTACAGACAAGCAGTCTCAGGGTATACAGTCAGTTGTCCACGCTCGCTTCTCTCAGGTATATTAACTTCCAAAACTGATGAATTTTACTGGCTTTTTGATGTGCAACAGTAATGATGGAGCGAAGGATTACTTGCAGAAAGAATTAGGGATATTGAGGACGAAGTCTCACTGGAAGAAGGCCTACTTTTACTTATGGGATGAGGTGTGTATACTGTATAATTAGCTTTATTCTCTTCCAAGTTGGATTCAATTTTTTTCATAACTTCCCAGGCCTTCCTCTTTTTATTGTAATTAATCTTCTTAATTTTCATACATTAGGAACAAGGAGGAGAAAAATTGTCTTAGATTTGCAGCCATGCTCATTATTCTAGCATGTTATAAGTGGTTGACATGCCCATATGATATAACCTCTCAGATTTATAACTTTTCACATTACCTGTTTTCTATAGTATGTATTATGTGCAGCCTTTCTCTTAGATCATGAGGCTGTCTTTGCTCTTCAAAAGGAAGCACCAGGATCAACTTTTTCTCTTCATAGGCTGCGTCCTGTGGTGTATGCATGCAGACTGTTTGATTCCTAGATATCCCTTTGTGGATAGTTGTGCTTGGATTCATTTCTACTTTCTCGACATTTTATATAAATGATGCAATATACTTCACTGCAGCCACTGAATTTGGAACAATATGATTCTGTCCGCAATATGGCTGGTGAAATTCACGCTTATGCTCCTGATGCTCGCGTCTTGACTACTTACTATTGTGGTATGAATCCTTTTCTCTTTTTGTGATTACTTAAGTTAGACTGTTTCCTGCCTTTTCCTGAGTGAACTGCAAAAATGCTTTCTGATAGGACCAAATGATGCCCCACTTGGACCTACTCCTTTTGAGGCATTTGTTAAAGTTCCAAAATTTCTGCGCCCTCACACTCAGATTTATTGCACTAGGTATTGCCTCTTACAACTTGTACGCATCTTTGCTGTTTCTGTATTTACATCAGTGAATATTTGTCCTTTCTGGTGCTTGTATCATTGCCACGTAAATAAATTCATACCAGCCTTCCATTGCATGAATGGAACCTGCTATGAAAATCCTACTTGCATGCTCGTAGTTCTACTGAAATCTTCAGCAGTCTTTTGTTCCAAAGAAGTCAAGAGAAAGGTTATTGTGAGAATCTATGTTGTAGATACTGTATTAGATAGTCAAATATAGGAGGAAAAAATAAGATATAGGATCCCTAAAAATAAGGGATCCTCCTCAGATAGTCAAATATAGGAGATAAATATCAGATATAGGATCCCTAAAAATCAGGGATCTGAGGTTAGATTGATTTGTTTCCTAATTTATGTTGTACTCTTTATGTATATATATCCTATTCAGTTTCAATAAAGGGGGTACCTTGAAACCCTAAATTTTGATAGTTATAAATGCATACTTATTTGTTTTAGGAAATATTAGCTTCTTAGGCATGGCATCTTTCGTACAGATATGAGTTTAGTGTCTTTCCCTTGTTTGTTGTGTGCAGAAGAATGCAACTTGAAATTCCTATTGTAATATATACTCATTTGTTGGCTGTGCAAACATCTTATACTAGCTTCTATTTAGTTGATTGAAGACGCCATTTCCACAATTTTGAACTTTTCTTTTATATATTCTCTTAATCCTTTCTTTTGTTTGCTAGTGAGTGGGTACTGGGTAATCGGGAAGATCTGGTCAAGGATATTATCTCTGAGTTGCAGCCCGAGGGTGGTGAGGTAAAAAAAAAAATACATCCCTTCTCGAAAGAAAAAAAGTGATACAGTTATCTATAGTAGAGTCAGTATTTAGTGTCTTAATGTTTACTATGCTTTTCGTTCCTTTCCACAACATTAACATTTATTGCTCTAATTAACACTTGAAACAGAAAGTTGATGTCTGGTGAGAAAGTTTTAGATTCTGGATGCCATTATAAAATACTCTTTTGTTGTTCACTTTTTGTTCATTTTGATGGTTATAATTTTCCATGTCCTTCCTTAATCGCTCCATTTCCGAGATTTCCACTCAACAGCTTGATAGTTTAGTACTGGAATGTAGCACCAACTTGTTGCTTTACTGAAGGGAAATGAGTTTTCAAATGCAGGAATGGTGGACATATGTCTGTATGGGCCCCTCCGATCCTCATCCTAATTGGCATTTAGGAATGCGTGGTACTCAGCACCGTGCTGTGATGTGGAGAGTCTGGAAGGAAGGTGGAACAGGATTTTTGTATTGGGGTGCAAATTGCTATGAGAAGGCTACTGTCCCTAATGCAGAGGTATGCCCCTTGGTTCTCTATACTTCAGTTGATAAGGGCATTCGTGAGCTTCTCTTTCCTAAAATTGCGACGTCTGTAAGCAGATAAGATTTAGGCGTGGGCTACCTCCCGGTGACGGGGTGTTATACTATCCTGGTGAGGTATTCTCTTGCCGTCAACCGGTCGCTTCAACTCGACTAGAGCGTATTCTTAGCGGCTTGCAGGCGAGTCAAAATTTTCAATCTAATAAAAATCATATGCATAGGTTTTGTTGTTTTGAAAAAGGATATGCATCCAATTTACAATTTTTTCTTCCATTTGGCGTTTCTTTAGGATTTCGAGTACCTGAAGCTTTATAGTTCAAGATATGGAAGAGAAGAAGGGCTTGCACTTTTGGAGAAGACAGGTTTGTATTTAGGTCCTGAGCGTTACACACATGAACACATGCCAATAGATGTGATGCGGGGTGAGATCTACAATACCTGCCGACCTTGAGGAGTTTGTTGCCTGCCTTTTGATAATATTGGCTTGAACATCTCTTGTAATTAAGTGTTTATTCCTAGAAACTTACGTGTACTCATTATGTTGCACAAAAGTGTTGGCTCTCACCTTACCAATTAGTCTTTACTTGAGGCCCTTAAGAGGAAAAAAAAAGGTAGGACAGTTGGAAATGACTATGCACACCATGAATTACTGTTAGGGATGATTAAAAGGATTCAGTTGTGATCGAAATTAACCGGTTTAGTCTGAATTGGTTAAACTTTGGATCAGATTCGGACTTAAAAAGGTAGTCTAGTATGAACAGATCAATATGGGCAAAATGATGTTGCCTGACCTTTTTGCCGGCGAAGACTCAGCCTGCTCTAAAGTCTTCCCCAACCACAACTATATCATTCTTCAGAAGTCCTTGATCTTGCGCAGGGTCGTCTAATACGGTTTTATGTGAACTTATATGGTTGGTGAGGAATAATTGAAGCTAGATTGCGTGTGCTTTCCAGCATATTAAATGTAGAAATGAGAGCAGTCAAGACTTGAGGTTCCGAATCTTTTTGCAAGTCAATGTCATGTGTATAAATGAAGTCATGAAATAGTGACAATAAAATCAACCGTTTGCTTCGTTTTCAGTGACAAGAAAAACTAGGCCTTTTCTGTTCCAAAGTTCATAACAACTTCTGAGATTGAAGAGCCAAACTGTCTTCGATTTGGAGATTTGTCTTGTCTTACACATGGACAAGCCATTTAATTCCGTTGTTCTGAGTCAAACTTTTCAATGACCGTGAGGAAAAGGCATGGAAGATACTCCCTTTTCAGGTGGTTGGATTTCGAGTGCTTTGGAGTTAATCATGATTTGAACATAAGCAAGGTCAATAGTGTTGACTCTATTATTTAATCGCAATTACCCTTTTGTTTCAATGTAAGCGTTTGAAATCCTAGTTGATTGGGTTAGAACATATTTGATACGGTTTGAACTAGTTTAGATCAAAACGAAACGATGCGATTTTATTTAATAATTAAAAATGTATATATATGATTAAAATGGTATCATTTTATTTTAAATTTAATAATTATTCGTACGTTGAAAAAGGACTAAGACATGATTCGTTCATTGCAATTGCAAACCTTACTCGAATATAGACAGGACCCTTCCCAAAAGGAAAAAGGGCATGGACATGGAGTGGAATCACATAAAGGAAATGAGCTACTAAAAAGATAATCAACTTGGTGATGATTGTTGGGGGGACCTAGCAATCGATTCTCCCTTTTGACATTGTAGTCACTTGGTGCTTTGCTCGTTACATCACAGCTGTTTCTTCTTTGAAGCCATTAAGTGTTCATATCCATTCTCAGTTCAAATTCAATTTTACATATCAAATTTCTCCTTTATTTAGTAACCATAGTGGATATGCACCTTTTTCTCTTGAGGAAACTGAACCTATTTTAGTCTTACCAAACCCAAAAAAAATAAAGAGTTTTAAGTAATGTTTTAAAAGCATAACCAAAAGTTAAACTGCTATTAGACAGTTATAAAATTGGTTAAAATTTTTAAAATATAATTAAAAAAATATTATCTTTATCCATCAAAAAATTTTAAGTTTAATTAAAATTTTGTTAAATGATAATTTATTAATTTATAAAAATTGTTCGATTAATTAACAAACCGATCAGTTTTTCATAACAAAAGTTATTATAATAAATTGAATAAAAAATTAGACAATTTAAAATTTTTACGATTAAACCAATCAAATATAATTTTTTAATCATTAATTTTGAGTAAGTCTGAAAACATTTGTGCCGAATTTAAATGATTTACTAATCTTCAAATATTAGATTTCATCAACTCTCTTAAACTTGTTGTAATTATCATAATCTTTCAAAATAAATAAATATAATTTTTTAACCTATTACTTGAAAAGGAGATTAAATTCTTTGTACCATAATTCTGTGCCAATTCTATTTTAAACGATCCTGTTCACATATGAGACTTAAAAAATAACGTAGATAAAATTGTCCAAAGAAAGATTAGCACAGTTTTAGAATTAAGAGATATAATAAGAGAAGATCTTGTCCCTCCAAGGCAAAGAAATCTAAGGCAAAGAAAAGATAATTGATTGAGAGGAAATAGAGGGAGACCGGATCTTCTGCTTAGTTTTACTTTGTTTTATTCTGTCTCATGAAATCTCAGTCATTTATTTTACGGACTTCACGTGGATCCCATGTAAATCTTACATAAATAAACGGCTGAGATTTATTGGACACAATAAGACACTATAATATTAGACAGAAGATTTAGAACCAAAAGAGAGGGTCTTGCCAATTAATTTCTCCAGGCATCTAATCTAATCCATCTATCTCCAATTCTCCATAATCACCTCAGAATATCTGTTGAGGTGATGTGCGGGGCACCGAAGAAACATTTTGCCAATTTTGGCTAAAACAATGGAGGGAAGGGACCTCCCCAGTCCTCGGTCCTCTCATTCCTACTTCCATCTCTAGAGCAGAGCAGTGCACAGTTCCCCAAAGTCGTCGTGTTCCTGCCACACACGTCCAATCCATTTTCTTTACACCGGATCAAAACCCTGTTTTGAACCCACAGAGTATCTGTTAAAATTATTTTTAATCCCAAAGTAAGCTTCGGTTATAATAACATGGCCCATTGTGTTGTGTCATCAACTTTTACCCCAAATGAAATCCTCTGTTTCAACAGGATATTTATAAATTCAATTTAAATTAATAATTTAATATAATTATAACAAATTATTAATTTAATTTAAATTTAATTATTTTTAATTAAATTTAAATTTAATTATTTGTAATTAAATTTAAGATTTAATTTAAACCATTATATTACCAATATTTTGTTAGTCCATATGTGTTATTTTAGCATATCAAATCTTCTATTTCAATTGCTATGTTAGAATCTTATTATATTAAATTTCATCTATATATTTATATAAAATTTACGTAAATATATAAATAAGATATAATAAAATATAATAAAAACATCATATGTAGATGAGAAAATATAATATCTTTTTTAATGAAAAAAGTTGCAGTCTTTGCTATTGAAATTTTGAAATCCTGAAGGGTGACATGGAAAGTCTAAAAGGCATCATAGACTCCTGTTTTGGGTCAGCCCCGGAAAAGTATTAGAAAAGGAGTATATTAGAAATTTCAGATGGCTTAAACAAGATAGGTAATCATGAAGGTATAATGACTAAGTAGGAAGTCCATTATTCCCGCATTATGATATTATTTTTATTTTTAATGATATAAATTAAATTCAAAATTTAGCTTAAAATTTAAAATAATAAATTTAATTCGATGTGATCCATTGTAATATCAAATACTTAATATCTTCTTATTTTAGATTAAAATTTAAAATTTAAAATATTACATTTTATACTTTATAGAGAAGATTGTCACAATCGTTCAATAATTATTAATTATTAAATAAAAGAAATTAAAAACATTATTATATTGAAAATATTACAGTTAATATTGACCACACTAAATTTGATATCAAAATTTTAATACGATATTTTTGTAATTAAAATAGAGTATAAATATGACCCATAATAATATAATAAAATTTTAAAATTTTTCTTATTTTTATTGACAAGAATATAATTTAACTATTTATTTACAATTGATTTAAAATGTGTTTAAGTTAAAAGGGCTAATAAAATATCGATTGAATTTGTTTTATTTATTTAATAAACATAATATTATTTTATTAATTTTAATAAAATAATATTATTTTATTTGTTTCACAAACTAAAACAAAATGATACTTTTTCAATAATTTTGAAATATTTCGGGTGGTATGTAATCCCTAAAACCGTATTCTTTCAGCTTTTAGAAATTCATTAAAATTAATTTTATTGGTTGATTATAAAAAATCTCAAATTTTACTTAAACAGTGCTTCGTTGATGTGTTTCGGAAGAGGTTAATGAACAAGAAATGTATTGATTATCATTACAGGGGTAATAATTTGATATCTCACATTTGTGAAATACTCCGTACCCTCCATTTAGTAGATGAATGCTCATTCCTTAATAACGAATTTTTAAAAAAATATTTGTAATACTAATTAATTAAATACAATTAATTAAAATATATTTAAATAATTAATTAAATATAATTTATTAATTAATTATAATATAATTAATTAATTAATAAGTTACAATATAATTAATTACATTATAATTAATTAGTTACAATATGACTAATTAGAATATAATTTATTTATTAATTAAAATATTGTAATTAATTAATAACAATATAATTAATTAAAATATAATAATTTTTTATTTCTCAATATTTTTTGTAAACTAACAGTAAGAATGATAATGGTAATAATTCTTTTCTCTTAATCAATTATTATAACTATAATGATAATATTCGTTCTCATTTTTATTATCATTTTTTCATGTAAACCAACTACTCCTTAATTTTGTAATTATAGCTCAAATTTTAAAATGTTACAATTCAATACTCAAATTTTCAAAATTTTTCAAATCTAACCCCCTATTAGTATTTTTCTTAGCTGACGGGGACATAAATTTGAATCTACCTGTGATGTGGACTCATATAAGACCCCCCCTAAGTCCCTTCTAGTTTTTGGTTTAAGACTCCGATTAGTTCATGGGTGTGTTGAAAGAGTAAATTTGTACAAAGAAGTGAGACAGCCAAGCACGAGGATCCACCAATCCCAATTCACTTTTCTTAGGAGAGTGTTTAATTTTTAATTTTTATTTTCCAAATATATAATTTTTAATTTTCAAAATTCATAAAATTTTATTGAGTAAAATTTTAGGTTTCTTTAATTAAACCTTTCTATTTGTGTTTAGGAAAATACTACCGATGTGGGGGCTATTAGAAGAGTCTAGATCTTCTATTTAATATTATGGTGTCTTATTGTTTTCAATAAATCTCAACCATTTATTTATGTAAGTTTCGCATGAGTTTTGCGTGGGTCTCTCAAATTAAATGGCTGAGATTTTATGAGACGGAATAAGATAGAGTAATATTAAACAAAGGACCTTTGTCTTCCATTAGAGATACAACTCGGCCAGTCATCGTATGATGACAAAATGTCCAAAAAGCCCCCTAATCTTTAGTCAACATGTATTTCAAATCTTAATATATTTTTGATACGTTCAAGTAACGAGACGTGTGTGTGTGAATGTACCTAAACGTGTCTGGTCTCCACTTTCTATAAAAGGACAAAAGTGGGTTTTGAGCTTCTGACCTTTCTCTACTTGGAAAGTAAATTTTGACCAAAATCCTGTCCCTTAAAATGCATAACGCAGATAGATGGTGACTGATCAAGGAAACGAACGGTGCGATACCATGGATATCCCATGCATACAATCAAAGCCCTTCTATCGGTAAAAAGACAAAAAAGAGTCCAGAGTACGTGCCTGTAAGCACAGGAGGACTTCAATTCAAGGACCATTCGTCAACAGAAGAGTACTGCATAGCATACATACACGCCCTTTTGTAAAACTACCCTCGAAACATCGTATATTCACACAATTGTCACTGTCCTACTTCGAATCTTGGTTCCTTGCAGACGAAGGATTTGTGATTTGCGTAAATAAAACAAACCCCAAAGCCCATTTGGTGAAGAAAGCTCAAAGCAGTAATGAGCTTCTCAAAAACTGGGCAAGGTTTAGGAGAAATTTACGAAGAATGACACTCTCTCTCCAGTAAGTAGTTGTATAAAGACAAATCATAAAACATCGTTTTCCATTGTCCAGCTCTTTCGTCCTTATCTATTTTATCCCATCCTACTTTTGGTAAAGGAGTTTTTTAAAAAATAATCATTTAGGTAATTTATTTATTTTATAAGGAAAATAAATAAATTATCTTTATAAAAAATTAAAAATTAAAAATCAACTTACAATTCAAAAATCAGACTACAAATTAAACAGGTAATACAAGAGGTTTAAAATTTTAAAGCTTTGATATAAACATCGATTAAAAATTAAATAATTTAAAATATGATTAAAAGATATTGTCAAATTAAAAAATAAATTGTTACTAATTGATTAATAAATTTATCAATTTTTAATGACAATAATTATTAAAATAAATTCAACCAAAAAAATTAAAAAGTAACATAAAAGTTGTAAGGTTTATGGTTTTTAATTTTGAACTAATCAAGTCGGTTGATCTTTTAATAATTGATTATTTACTCTTTAAATGATTTATTTATTATATAAGAATAATAAAAATTTAAACGTTTAATTTTAATTAATAAATAATCTTTTTAAAACATATAAATTAAATAATAATATTTTTTATCGTAATCATCTGAAAATAATCTCTTTATTTCGAATATTGCACGTTAACAAAATTTCTATTAGTTATCATTGTTTTTGTATTTATTAAATTAAAATATTATTTTTATTAGGTTTCGTTTATCAATACAAAATTAAAAGGCAAGTTGTAGATTTTTTTAAAAAATAATTGTTAAATTTAATTTTAAGAAAAGAAAGAAAGAGGTGAAGTAGAGACAGGAACAAATCGTCAGTTGTAGTGTTTCTTTTTCGAACATTTGCGATTTCTTGATGAAAAGCCACACTTGACTATAATTTAAATAGGTTTTTTTTTTAATATTTCAATGGATAGAGGTTTGCACTTTGCACTAAAAAAAATGCAGAAATATGGTTAAAAAGCTCTGTAGCTTTCCCACTAAACGACAAGCACCGCCTAGTCTGAATTCTTCCGACAAATGTCAGCAACTATGGTGTTCTGCCACGTGTACGGTCTGATTTCTATCCGCAGCCAACAGGGGCGGACTGTAAGCTCTTGGATTCTAACCGTGGTTATGAGGTTACAAGGTTTTCAATCCTTAACTGTGGTTAAGGAACCGCCGCTTTTAACTCTCTTTATTTTATTACTTGTTTCATATCTCTCTCTGTCTTTGTCTCGGTCTCTGTCATCTCCCTCTCTCTCTTCAATGTCATCTCTCTGTATATTTGCCTATGCACCGTCTCAGAGATGAGCATGCACCGAAACAGCCGCCTTTTGGGACCATGAGATGAGACTCCGGACACCGATTGACTTGGGATCGGGATTTGCATTGTTCTGATTGTGGGATACATGGAGACCAGCTAAGCGGCAGTTTTTGACGTAAGTTTAGGTCTGTGACTCTGTTACTATTGAATTCCAAGTTTTTATAGGAACAAACACTGTCCCCTCTCGGTTTTAGCCAATTGGGTATCACGAATTTTCTGAGAAATCGTTCGTCGAGACATTTTAGATTGTTGCCGGAGGTGGGCTGAGATTTAAATTTTTTGTTGCAACTTTTAGCTGAAGAGAGACTTTGAGAAGTGGAAGGTAAGAGTTGAAGGAAGTCGTGTTCTTTCAAGATGGTGGAGGTTGAGAAGTCCTCTCACATGGCTGTTTCTTCAGCTTCTGGAGAAGCAAATAGTGTCTCTTCCTTCGGTGTCCAAGTCACTTCGCTTCCAATGGGGCCACCGAAGAAGAAGCGGAATCTCCCAGGAATGCCAGGTAAAAGTTGGAAACTATTTTCTTCAGTCCTAAGTTGTCAAGACTAGACTTTTATATAAAATTCCGAGTTTCGATATTTTAATGAGAATCTGTTCTATGTGTGGTTATGATTCTGTCTTTTTAGATCCAGATGCTGAAGTGATTGCGTTATCACCGAAGACCCTTTTGGCTACAAATAGGTTCGTGTGTGAGATCTGCAACAAAGGCTTCCAAAGAGACCAGAATCTCCAGCTTCACCGTCGAGGCCATAACCTACCATGGAAGCTTAAACAGCGACAAAACAACGAACCACGCAAGAAGGTCTACGTTTGTCCTGAGCCATCTTGCGTACACCACAACCCAACAAGAGCACTCGGTGATCTCACTGGAATCAAGAAACATTTTTGCAGAAAACACGGTGAGAAGAAGTGGAAGTGCGAGAGATGCTCCAAGAAATACGCAGTACAATCTGATTGGAAAGCCCACATGAAGACTTGTGGGACTAGGGAGTATAGATGCGACTGTGGCACTTTGTTCTCCAGGTTCTTAATCCATTTCTCTGGTTTTGTATATTCAGTTACATGATTGGTGCTGATGCTTCAAGATTGGCTTGTGTTTGGTGGTTTGTATGTATGTGTGTATAGGAGGGATAGTTTTGTTACTCATAGGGCGTTTTGTGATGCTTTGGCCGAGGAGAGTGCAAGAGCACAGACTCTAGCGATTCCGGGAAAAGAAGGTATCAACAACCATACGAAGACTACTGCAGTTGCTTCCCCACCTCCACAACCTCTTACACCATCGACTACTGTGGTTTCTCCAGGCGTATCAGTTCAAAGCTCAGGTTAGTATATGTTATGAACATTGCCTGTTCTTGCTTTAATGGTAGGGTAAGACAAAAACAAATGTGGTAAGCTCAAAGATCGAAAAGGCAATGAAGAGTGTTGATATGTGTAAGGGAAAAAGATGCCATTATTGATTCTTGCTTTTTACATGAAGATGTTAACTTCTTTTGCGTTGCACCCTCAATTATTCGTCCTGAAAGTTAATATTCTCTTTACCATCTCTTTTTGGTTTTTTGATCACTTCATTGTTTCCTTTTTCCTTCATTCCTTTTTATCTCTTTCTTTATCTCATCTTTGTTGGGTTGTGATCGCAGAATTGGCTGAAAATCCAATTGGACTTTCACCACCACCGCCGCCGCCGCCCCCACCACCGACAACTACATGCTTGGCTGCAACAGCCACGAAGACGAGCTCTGCAAGCTCTACAAGCAACGTGTTTGCCAGTATATTCGCAACCTCAACAACCACAGAAACGGTAACCACAATCTCACATCAAGCATCAATATCATCACCATCAATCTCCAATCTGCTATGTGGTTTGACTCGCTCAGATAATTGCCCCACAACCATGCCAACCCCTGGAATCATGGAACCACCACCCTCACTCTCCCTCTCACCATCTCTTTACCTCTCCAAAAACGCCTCTTCCCTTTTCTCACCAAGCCAAGAACATCAGCACCACTATGCTCCATCCCCACAACCTACAATGTCTGCCACAGCATTGCTTCAAAAAGCGGCTCAAATGGGAGCCACTTCATCAAACCAATCATTCCTTCGTGGCTTACGATTCCAAATATCATCATCATCATCCTCAGTTCAAGACAACAGTAACTATCAGTGGGACGTGAAATCAGAAACCAATCCAGCAAAAGGTGGACTTGGTTTAGGATTACATTCAAGTGATGTTATTATGGGATCATCCTCACTATATGGAAACAAACCCACTCTTGATCTTCTAGGACTTGGCATGGGAGCTAGTTCTGCATTGTTAAACACTTACGGCAGTGGCTTCAATATTGAAGCAGCTGCTGCCGCCGCCGCTGCAGCAGCCTCCTACGGCGGAGGAGGAGGTGGTGGTGGGAGTTCGGAGGATACTTGGGATGGTGTACCTGAGAGAAAGCCCCGTGGATGAGCACCAAGTACCTTGAGAGCTTTAAACTTGTCTTTTCCCGGGTATTTTTGTCACGGGCATGAAAGTTGAGCTCTCATTGTTTCTTGCATTTGGTTCTTATAAATCTGTTAGTTACATTTATATTTTTTAAGATCAAAGCAGCTAGTTGTTCCTAGTTTCTGACTGATATTATATACAATATTGTACATATGTTTGATTTTGTTAAGAAACAAGTTTGAACTGTAAAAACCTCTACTACATATAGAGTGAGTGAGTTGTTTCTTTCCTTGTCGAGGCAAGCTTCTGAAAAATGGCGGACACTGGAGTAGAGCAGAGATGGTCAAAGATAATAAATGGGGTCTAGTGTGGTCAGATCAGGCACCAAGGCTGGCTTGGCTTCATTAATGGAGATGAGTTGGCATCTGTACTTGTGGGTCTGGTCCATTATGGTATGTGTGTGTGGTTGGCTGTGGGGCTAAAGCCATGGGTTACATGGTTTAAACAAGAAGTGACAAGTCCATATTCCATAATCTGATTAGAAGACTAAATCCATAAATGGGTTTCATGTCATAAGAGCACTGAATTACTTATCATATGATCAGGGAATAGCGCATGCATGGCCCTGCAGATTCTTATCAGTACGAATGACAAATTTGAAAACAATAATATCTTAACTTTATATATATATATATAAAGAAAAGATAATTTTTTTATAAATTTATAAAAACTTATTTAATTTTTCAGTAAATTATTTTTGGATTTATAATTTTATTAACTCGAATTAAAATTCTTACGTCTGGGCATCGCAGATACTCTCAACTTTGGTTTAGATTCAAAGCACTTAGCTTCATGTCTCCGAGGTCTCAGATCTGCTGTTCCCATTCTACTGTGTTCCTGTGTTTGAACAAATCCTAACCATCTATTACAATAAATTGGATGATTGAGATTTGTTCAAGTACAGAAAGCACAGAATGGGAAAAGCAGATCTTCTCTTAGTCTCCGGAGCTGTGTTGTTCAATATTAAGCCATTGTGCAGGTTAAAATTGTAGTACCACATGATCATCATGCATTACTTTTTCCTAGTCTCTACCACATGTTCATGCTCCATTAGAAATGGTCATGAAGACATGTTTGACCAATCCTAAATTGTAATGATTTAAAAATTAGAATAAGAGTTAAACAGGCAAGATAATAAATTTAAGATTTAAAAGGTTCAATTAATATTAAATAGATGTAAAACGAATTAAAGATTGAATAAAATTAAAAAATTTAAAAAATATTGAAGAAGACTATCCTTACCTATGAAAAAAATTAAAATATAGTTGAAAAAATTGTTAAATAAAAATTAATTAGTTTATTTTAATTTATAAAAATTGATTAATTTTAAAAAATAGCTGATTAATTAATAAAGAAATATCATTTATCCCAACTAAATCAGTTCATTTTTTGTAGAAAACATTATTCTAATTCTTTGATCAGATTTGAACAAATTTAAAAAAGTTAATCTAAGTTTTGTTCAACAAAATAATGTTATTTTAATGAGTAATTTTGAATAACTTTGTATTGAATTAAATTATGAAATATGAATTCAAATTTAACTCAAAACTAAATTTTAATTAAAACAAGCTTTATTAATTGATTTTAAGCAAAATTAAGTCAGACTAATTTTGCCTTAAACTCCAAAGCTCTTTATCTAGATTTGCAATTGAAAAGTAGTTTTAAACAAAGTTTTCTTTTAACTTATGTTTGGTGCAAAATGATCAGCAACATTGGATGTATCACGAGGCATAAAACTCAAAGTGCCTCATCCAATTTCAACTTTTAACAAGTCCAAATTGTTACACTTTTAGCTTTAATAGACTATAGGAAAGGCTATTATTTAACATTACTTAGTACCTCATTATTGTCCTCTCTTCATTATATTATTGCCATCATCATCAACTTCAAGATGATAATATGGAAAAAAAAAGGTCAATTACTTAGTACTTTAACACGACCACGACCACGACCACGACAATAACAATAACAATTTAATAAAAATTTAACTAAAACACGAGTTTAAAAAAGTCTAATAATACGCAACATTACTTATAACTAATAGAGAGTTTGTATTTTTAAGTACTTGAATAATACATATTAAATAAATTATTTAACAAATTAATAAATTAAATTAAATCACAAACTCAATTTTATTGGACTAGTTTGTAGAGACTTTTAAATAGCAAATGAAATCACCTGTTTCATAATTGCTGT
>JANZLX010000006.1:2498400-2509687 GCA_025531955.1 Erythroxylum orinocense
TTGGGGATGAAAATTTTGGTTATAGTGTTAATTTAGTGTTTTGAAAGATTATTAGTGATTAGGTGTTGTAAAAGTGATTTTTGGAGTTGTAATGGAAGAGATACTTTAGGTAGAAATGAGTTAGATGTAAAATATTGAAAGTTTGAAAATCTGATAAATGTTTACTGAGTATGCTTCAGTCTTTTAGCCACAATGTTTTCTCTAGTTGTCCAAATAAGATGATTCTTAATTTGGATTAAACTAGAGATATATGGCTACATT
Source organism: Erythroxylum orinocense (assembly GCA_025531955.1). Lineage (NCBI taxonomy): Eukaryota > Viridiplantae > Streptophyta > Magnoliopsida > Malpighiales > Erythroxylaceae > Erythroxylum > Erythroxylum orinocense. The sequence continues at coordinate 2,498,662 of JANZLX010000006.1, forward strand.
TCATATGAAGACATCGAATTTCAATCTGTCCCTAAGAGTCTCAAAATTTTATGAAGTTGAGAACTGGGTGCAGGACGTTTGGAGCTTATTGTAAAATTCGTGTTCTGACTTCGAGAGACAATCTGGATAAATCTAGATAGATTTTTGGCAAAGTTGTCTTCTTGAGAGTTGTATATCTTTCTTTTATCTTTCCAACGGTATATAGTATGAAAATTTTGGACATCTGAGTCAAAAGTTATGATCTTTACAAGTGGAAATATTCTGGAGCAAAAGTAAGACGAAGCAAAGTAAGACGAAGTAAAAGTAAGACGAAGCAAAGTAAGACGAAGCAAAAGTAAGACGAAGCAAAGTAAGACGAAGCAAAAGTAAGACGAAACAAAGTAAGAGGAAGCAAAAGTAAGATGAAGCAAAGTAAGATGAAGCAAAAGTAAGACGAAGCAAAAGTAAGATGAAGCAAAGGTAAGACAAAGCAAAGTAAGACGAAGCAAAAGTAAGACAAAACAAAAGTAAGACGAAGCAAAGTAAGACGATGTAAAAGTAAGACAAAGCAAAGTAAGACAAAACAAAAGTAAGATGATATACAAGTTAGAAGATAGAATTTGTCTTTGAGGTCTTAAGAAAGTTATAGATCTCGAAGTCCTCTTTCTAATAATCCAAAAATGAGATCAATCCGACGTTGTTTGTGAAAGTTATAGAAATTGCGCCAAAATAGGTTTAATTTGATTAAGGATAAAAATAAATTGGATTCTTTTGGTTATAACTTCCTCTCTAGACCCCTTGAACCATTGGATTCGTAAGACATTGATCTACATCTCTACCAAAAATCATAGTCATATGAAATGAAGTGAGAAAGATTGAGTGAAAAAAATAGGACGGGTATAGTGAGTGTAATCATAAATACTATGAACTGGTGGTATTCTACTGAACATATTTCAGTATTTTGATGATATCTTGATCTGTAGAGCTCCAAATAAGATGATTTTTGTTTTGTGGTAAACTAGAGACATGAGGCTACAAATGGTATGAAGAAATTGGAATCTAATTTAGTATTTAAGATGTTTAAATTCCAGATGGAATTTGTGCATACTGTTTGGACAAGAGCAATCCAAAAATATTTGAAGTATATCTTTTGACTCACTGAACCAAATTGAGTGATTTTGGTATGAATGGAAAGATAAGAGATGTAGGAACACCTGTCTAGAAGAAAGTTTAACCTAATTATTTCATTTTCACCTTCCGATTGAATGTGAAAAGTAGACCCGAAAGGAATGTTTTGGAAAAATTTGGAAGTAAGCCAATGAGTAATGAATTGTGATTTCAATAGTTCTAGTAAGGCATAAACCTAAGTATAAATTATACTTAGATGAGTTTTGATATGAGATCGATTTTATGATGGAAATTTCCCAGGATCATCATAAACATACATTGTACATAATTCATTTCATACATGTGCATTATTAAATACTTATGATTGTGCAAATTGTGATATTGTGTATATTATTTATTATAAAAGAGAAACTGGAACGTCAACCTCCGGACATTGCTAGATCTTCCAGGCATTAGTTTTGGGAGCAGCTTGTGAGTAACCTAGATGGTCTCACTTAATTACTTATTTGCTTAATTTATGTTTTGAATGATAACTTAATGTGCTTGATTGTGGATTCTGGACAGGAGGTCCGATGATTGTGTAATTGGATTGAAATATTGAAGTGCTGCTTGAATGTGAATGTGAAGGCCTATGTGCTTTACAATGTGATCGATTGTGGTACATGCATTCTATTCATGAATGTATAATCAGATAATGACAGTTGTGACCAGAGTAGCCACCGATTAGAGCTTAAAGCTCAACGAGTGAAACTGAGCCTCGAGCTCACAAGTGATTCAGAGCCTTAGGCTCAACGTTTAATAAGCCCTATTTGGGACAGTTCAGGCACTCGGTCACAACAACGTAATAATTGAAAAGTATTTCATGAGCATTTCATATGCATTTTGTTAAGTATGCTTGATTGATTGAAATGCTAAACTGCTTATGCTTAAGTGAAAGTGTGTTAATCATGTAAAATGAAAATTTGTGAAATATTGTGATATGAAGTGATATATGGCATGATTTGAGTGAACCATCGATGATGGTTACCTTATTTAATTCGCAAAACTCACCAAAATTGCGATGTTATTTTTCAGGACCGAGAGACGACTCTAGCTACTAAGAGGCTCTACTACCGTGTAGATTGTGTTTTGGCAAGAAAATTCATGGCTCAAAGGTCGGTCAGTTGGAATTTTTAGATGGCTTAGATAGATTTGATATATTTTTCTCTTTCATGTAATACTTTTGTATTAGGTTTTGTTGATGTACATGTAGTAAAGGTTGAAAGACACAATGTAGACTTTTGATTTTGAGAAATGAAATGAGGAAAAGTTGGTTTTAAAAATATTGTGATTTTCTTATGATGTTTTATAAGTGAATAATGATATGATGTCATATGAAGTGAATGTAGTAATCAAACGTAGCTCGCCCTTATTGTAGGATATGTACCGTAATGAACTTTGGGGCGTCCCGGTGTGTACCCTGCGGTAAGGGGGCGCTATAGAAATTCACAATTTGAGCCACAATCGGCATGTTAGACTTACATGAAAAATCATCTTTGGTAAAATTCAAAGTCTAGGAGGATTCTATAACTTGTTAGAATCATAGTTAAGTTATGTTAGGTTTGGTAAGAGGCTACAATACTGTATATGTTTTAACCGTAAGATCGAAGTGATTACGGGTCAATCCCATGGGTATTATTGATTAACTATCCACTATTCACAAACTTAACAAGTTATATTAACAATTTTATATGAACATAAAAAAACTATTAAAATGAAATACTAGAGCAAAGTTATAAATCAATTAATAAAACTAGGTTTAGGTCAGTTTCCTTAGAACTTTACCATATTTTATTTCACCTTAATTTGATGAATAACTTTAGTTTTTTAGACGAATAAGAGCTTCTAACTTAGATTTTATTCTCTCATAAGAGATAAGATCTTTATTCATAGGTTAATCAATCAAATACATTTTGAATATAGACAACCTAAGAAACTTTAATTTGTTCTATAAACACTTTTGGTAGGTTTTATCTTAACGTAGGAAAATCTTGCGACTTTCTCTCAAATAGATCACACTTAGCCCAATGCACCTATGTAATGATCTAACTACACATCAAATCTTAATGCCTGAATCAATTATTGAAGTTTCACTTTTTCTCTTCAATTCAATCAATATAAAAATACGGATAAATCACAAGAAAACTAGAAATTCATTAAATCAAAAAATGAATCAAATTATATTACATCTTAGGTTCATCCTACATTAAATCTATAACCTATTGAATTCATAATCAAACAAAGAATATCAACCCAAACATCATTAGGAAAACATATCAAGAAATTGTTATTCTTGAAACTTGAATCTTTAAAGAATTCTTGTTGAAATCCTGGTTTATCTTCAAAGAATGATGTAATCATGATCAAAATTGATGTAGAACAGTTTCAAAATTGACTTCTGGATGTTTTTTTTGTTAAAAGACTTTTTTGGCAATTCTTCTAAAACATATAACGTTAACATGGGATTTACACATGAGTACTATGTAAGATACCATTTTCTTCATCCAGGGGGCAATACGAGGGTATGTGAGGTGCGAAGGAGAAACAAAAGTGACCATCTTTGGACACAATCCTTAACATAGCTTTGTGTAGGAGCTGTGTTCTAGTTCCTTCTCTAATTCTTTCAAAATTGCTTCAATTTGCTCATGCTCTATTCTAATTTCAAATTTTCCTTGTATAAACAAAAATAGGAACTCTAATGATATTACTTTTCAAATTAAGTATTATATTATGAAAACTGTGATAAAAGTGATGCATGTCTTAGCTTACATTAGGCTATTTTAGAACTACACCAAATAGAATTTACCATTAACTATATATACTTATGACAATTTAGTTTGTATATAGAAAATTTGGATGACTATATTTACACTTTTCATATAAATCAAATGGAAAATGTTAGGGAGCCATCCGTTAATGATTTTTATAGGTCCAACTTAAATTTGATCTTTAACTTTTTTGCTTAAACTTGACTTATTTATTTTTAAAACTTAATTTTAAAATTCAAACTTAACGTATTTATTTTTAAAACTTAAGTTCTTTAATTTTCATATTTGATCAATCATACTAGATAGATCAAGTCTTTTCATTATCCATGATCTTATGCTCTCAATCAAAAGATTAAAAAAATAGAAAATATTCAGAATGTGGTATGTAGCGTTTAAGCCAATGTTATCTTAGTAGCCACGAACCTTTTGATTATATATGAGCTACAAGTCAGAGTTACACTGTCCCAGACCTGTATTTTAACATATACAGGGTTGGAATATGGCAACTTGCAACTTCTTATATAATATATATTTTGATGACACCAAATTCCAAGTCGAGCACCATTTTTAAATTGACATATTTGAGATTAGAATCATTGCATTTGTCAACTATGGTAACAACTCCCCTGAGCCTCTGACTATCTCGTTCTCTCTGTCTTGCTCTCCAAGAGACCTATCTAAGCATGGATGCTCTTCGTCTTGTTCAAGTTATTGCAACCATTTTACTTAGTTTCTGCATCTTGAAACTCATACACATAATTATATGGGTACCCTTCAGAATTCAAGACCATTTCAAACGACAAGGCGTCGGTGGGCCTGGTTACCGTCCGATCATTGGAAACATTTCGGAAATAGGTCGGTTTTATGCTCAAGCTGATGCAAAGTCTATGAGTTTCAACCACGACGTCACTCACAGGGTATTGCTTTTTTACCACGAGTGGTCACGCCTGTACGGGAGGACTTTCCTTTGTTGGATCGCGTGGAAGCCGACGTTGTTGATTCACGACGTGGAGATGATAAAGGAAATTCTCATCAATGCGAGTGGGTCGTTTAAGAAAAGTTTGCAGGCTACTCCTCATCTTAAGACGCTGTTCGGAGAGGGGCTGCTTGCACTAGAAGGTGAGAAGTGGGCTCTACACAGGAGGATCTCAAACCAGGCTTTCAACTTGGAACGAGTCAAGGTATTCTCCACCTCTCTTTTGTTTTCTTATGATTTCGTTTTGTGATTTGATATGTAAGGAAAGAGTTCACCGAATATACAAAATTCTCTAAATAAATATTTATTTCTTTATATAAATAGTTTTTGAATTAAAATTCATATTCATCTCAATAAAATAGAAATTAAAATGAATATGAAATGAGTTTTAGCTTTTATAATTTTAGTTAATTTTTCAAAAAAAGATTTGTCTTAATTGACAAACATATCATGAGAATGTCATTAGTTCGTTATCTTATGTAACCAATAATAAGTGATCTGGTAAAGAGATGGCAATGGGCTAATTATGAGACTAAATTCAGATATTTTTAACGGGTTGACTTATAGGTTAAATTAGTCTCAAACTAATCTAAGGTTTAATTTTTGTAAGCAAAATGATATCATTTTAAAAAAAAAAGTTAGGCCTCGGCCTAGATAACTCAAGCCCCAACTTAATTAAAAAAAGATATTATTTTACATTTTTAATTTTAAAAGAATTATTTTTAAAAAAATAGCGAGACCAACCCATGGTTTGACTCATTAATATCCTCCGAGTTAACGGTTTTAGTCGTTAGTGTCTAATAGATAGTTACTTCTATTTGATGTTTATTCAAAATTTAAGTAATTTCATATATGAAAGACGTGTGAAAAACACATCACAATTATATTTTATATAGTTATTAAAATTTTAAAAAATTATGATTTCAGTTTTATTTTTATTTTTATTTAAATATTTTATAATAAGTCATATTTAAATTTAAAATCAGGCCTATTCCATGAGCCAGATATAATTCTATTTGGTATTTGGGTCCCATCTTAACTCAAGGTCAATAATATATGTGGTTAATTATTTTAACCGCATAATTCTACTTGGTATCTATGTAGTTAATAATATAACAAAATTTGAGTTAACAATTATAAGAGGACCGCATTTTTTCTGTAGCATAGAAACTACATAAGTATGAGTCTAGATCTCTTGTCTAATATTATGGTATTTTATTGTGTCTAATAAATCACAGTCATTTATTTATGTGGGACTAGCATAAGACTCGCATAGGTCCCACAAAATAAATGACTGAGATTTCATAAGACAGAATAAAACTGGACAGAAGATTAGATGGGTCTCCACTCTCAAGAAGGAAAAATGGACATCTAGTCTAGTCCTTGATCATCTTCTAAGCATCTAAACACCTCTCTTAAGTCCCATCGCGTAGAGAAGTTGTTACGTTGAGAACTAACCGCAAATTTTGTAATAGAGTTGGGTGCCAGAAATCGCGACAAGCACAATGAAGATGCTGAAGAAATGGGAAGAAATAAGAGAAGGAAGAGAGGAGTTGGAGATAGAAGTGAATAAGGAGCTTCAAGACCTCTCAGCAGATATTATATCAAGAACAGCCTTTGGAAGCAGTTACGAAGAAGGGAAGCGCATATTCGCATTACAGGAACAGCAAATACTTATTGTCGCTGAGTCTCTGAGAAGTTTACCCATTCCAGGCGTCGGGTAACGTGAACATATACATACTAATTTTCTTGATTTAATGGTAGTCATTCTTCTGTATCCATTTTACAGGTTTATACCTACCAAGAAGAACAAGGAAGGGTGGAGACTAGAGAAGGAAATTCGTGAATCAGTGAGGATGTTGATAAAAGCTAACAGTTCTAAACCAGCTCAACAAAATTCGAGCAATCTACTTAGTCTGTTGATGTCTTCACATAAAAATCGAAATGGTGAGGAAGAAACTTTGGGAGTGGAGGAGATCATAGATGAATGCAAGACCTTTTACTTTGCAGGAAAGGACACTACTTCGAGTCTCTTAACTTGGGCACTCCTCCTCTTGCAATCACATCAAGAATGGCAAGACAAAGCAAGAGAAGAAGTGTTACGAGTTCTTGGGACAAAAGAGCTTCCAGTTGCAGAGGATTTACATAACCTTAAACTCGTACGTTTGAATATTCATACTTTTCACTTACAGAACAAACATTTCTATCATAGTTTCTGATAAATTGCATGCAGGTAAGCTTGATAATCCATGAAACACTTCGATTATACCCTCCATCTATCGGCTTAGGGAGACAAGCAACAAAGAATGTTAAACTGGGGATGTTGGAAATTCCTGCTGGGACACAGATCATTATTCCCGTAATAGCAACACATCGTGATCAAGAGATGTGGGGAAATGATGCAAATGAATTCAATCCTTTAAGGTTCAATGAGCCTAGAAAGCACTTAGCTTCGTATTTGTCATTTGGATTAGGCTCCAGAATTTGTGCCGGACAAAACTTGGCCCTTTTCGAGGCAAAAATTGTGTTGGCCATGATCATTAGACATTACTATTTCGTTTTGTCTCCTACATATGTTCATGCACCAACCATGGTCATCACCTTACAACCGCAGCACGGTGCCCAGATTCTGTTCACCAGGGTTTCTTTATGTAGTTGAGATTATGTGATAACGTGTTTGAATAGACTTTTCTTTTTTTATATGATCATGTTATGACTTTGTGACATTATACTTGCTTAATTAAGATTGTTTTAAAATACCAATTGTTGTCATTAACCACCTCTCTTAGGACCTTGTCACCCAATCTTAATAGTGTTATGATAAGTGCCTTTGCAAAATCTTTTCCTTCTTTAATGTTCCCAAATTTTTTGGCATTTTTTCCCTTTCGACCTTGTCGTGCAACTCTATTGAATAAGAACCACCCTCATCTTCACCTTCTACAAAATGAAATCATTTGATCCTTTAAGTTTCTCAACATCTAACTTGTGAAGAGGCACCTTAACAGTAAAATCTAAGCTATAATACCAATTATTAAGATATCAATTGCTCCAATACCAATTGTTACACAAGGTTGGTGTACGACCGCCTCATATTTTTGAGGGCATATGGAGTCGTTGGCAGGAGTATTAGATATCACCTGAAGCAATGTTCATCTTAGAGCATAACTCGACCATGTACAGACGTGGAGGACTGGAAGGAGAGAGTCTTCCCGTACATACGGGAGGATCAATTACGCACCACAAGCATGCAGAGAGACTTGTAAGTATCTAATCTTACACTTATTTTGTAATTTTTCACTTTACTGTATTTCAATTTAAATTAATGTGTGAATGTTAAATGAAAATATATGTATTGTGGATAAAGACCATGGTATAAATATCTGGTGTCATATATGACTGTGTTCAGTTATTTTCTTTGTTCAACAGGGGGTAATATCATAAAAATATAGGAGACTCTACCGAAATTTTTATAAATTCTAGTTTAACTTAGAACATTTTATTGTTATGCAGAAAAAGTCTATGGACATAAGGCCTACACCCTGTCAGCTATTTTTGCATACTCACACTAAGAAGCATGACAATGTGATATTCGTCAACCGCCGATGTAGAGAACTAAATGTATGTGAAATTTTTGCTTTAATATTCATTCTTAATAATTATCACTTACTAATATAAATATTATCTCCTAATAGGACCTAATACAAGAAAGCATTCAGCGACAGTCTCAGGGAGAGCAAGCTGTTGATGAGAGTCAGGCATATTTTGATGCAATGGGTGGTAGGAACAGTCTGACAAGTCAGTTGGAACAAACGATAGAGTACATAACTAAACTCCAAAATGACATGGAGCAGTTAAAGAGACTCAGACCATCCACGATCACCAAAACAATAGGATTGTTGTAGTCATTTGGTGTGAATTAGCAAAGACTTATTATATACAATTTAATGTTTTATTATCAATGAAGAAAATTGGAACTTTGTATGATCAATCAACTTTCTTTTAAATTAAATTAAATATATAAACAAATTAAAATATTATGCACAGATCATTCATAACTGTTGAAATTATGCTTTAATCATAAAATTATGAGATCAAATTTTCTGTTGGGATTTTTAAAAAGAAAATTTAATAACTTTATAGTAAATTCACTGACGGAATTTGTCCTACCGTCGGTAAAATATGATCATTACCGACAGTTAAGGGTGAACTGTAGAAGAAATGCAAAATATTCACATTGCACTCACCGACAGATTTTCAATTTCCGTCGATATAGTAAATGATCATTACTGACGGTTAAGGGTAACCCGTCGAAGAAATGCAAAATATTCACGTTGCAATCACCGACGGAATTTCAATTTCTGTCGGTACATTAAATGATCATTACTGACAGTTAAGGGAAAACCATCGGAGAAATGCAAAATATTCACGTTTCAATCACCAACAGATTTTCAATTTCTAACAGTACAGTAAATGATCATTACCGATAATTAAGGGTAAACTGCCAGAGAAATGAAAAATATTCACGTTGCAATCACCAACAGATTTTCAATTTTCGTCGGTACAGTAAGTGATCATTGCCAATGGTTAAGGATAAACCGTCGGAGAAATGCAAAATATTCACGTTGCACTCACTGATGGATTGTCAATTTTCGTCGGTAAAGTAGTGATCATTACCGATGGTTAAGGATTTGGACCATCGGTATATTTACCGACGGAAAGAATTTCCATCGGCAAATTTATCGATGGCCTCTTTCACAACGCTTTTTTCCATCAGTAAAGTCCATCACTAATTTTTACTACCGACGAAATATTAATGTTTTCTGTCGGTAATTTCTGTCGGTAAATAGCCTTTTTTCTTGTAGTGATGGAAGTGATAAAGGAAGATAATAAACGAAGCAAAGATATAAAAATTTACATTGTTCAACCAAATATATGACCTACATCCAACTTATAAGGAAATAAACTTCTTTTATTACTGTAAGAAATAAGATATAAAATGAATGGATGACAATAACCTTGGTAATCTCCCAAAGTAAGGACATAAAGTTCTTTTATTACTGTAAGAAATACGATATAAAATGAATAGATGACAATAACCTTGGTAATCTCCCAAAGGAAGTTTAATTACATTGAAAATTTATTTCTACTAAAGTCTAAGATCATTGAAATTATATTTCTATATATGTTTAATGATACTAAAACCTATTGGGAAAATCGGGTAATTTTTTCCTTTAAGGTAAACAACTAGTGAAGTGAAACGATTCGGTAATACCCAGGAAAGACCATCAAACGAACTCCTAAGACATTATTACCATTCCACGTAATATCCCAGGAAAGGGCAGAGAGGTCACAAACGGTCCCACTTAAAATCGGTCTCCTTGACAGAAATTACGTGCACAGTATATTTATCACAACCTAACCCATGTACATACACGAATAGTAAATACACCCAAATAAATTGAACACAACACTACAAATATACTCGACAAATAATATTGAATACTATAAATGCGGAATAAATAAAAGAGATAAGGAAAGAATACATCTGAAAATTGATAATCGAGTTCGACCAATTGTGTCTAGTCTCCGAACACCACTTAAGGCAGTCTGCTCTTATTAAGAAGAGAATATTAAATTTGATATGTGTACAAAATTTAAGTATACATCAAATTTTGGGATAGATCTAGTATAGGAGGGGGAGAAGTTATTTTATAACTTGAAAAAACTCCTCTCATCCTCATCTCTTCCCAATATGGGATAGAAATTGGGAAATCAAAGTCAAAAAAACAACAAATCTCCACCTTGGCACAATTTCGGGTCTCACTAAATGCAAGCATCGTTCATCCTTTCAATCAAACAAAACAGCCTTTATAGTGCTTCCAATTTGTGCCTTCAGGTGCCAACTTAAATGTGCAGGATATTGACCAAGTCTAAACAATGTTCAAACTTTGCTCTTATAACCACCTTGGTCAGCATATCTGCAGGATTCTCTGTAGCCTGAATCTTTTGAATAAGTATCTCCTCTTCTTCCAGAATTAACCGCACAAAATGATAGCGAATATCAATGTGCTTCGTCCTTGCATGAAAGACTTGATTCTTTGCTAAATGAATAGCACTCTAACTGTCAAAATATACC
>JANZLX010000006.1:2509787-2524033 GCA_025531955.1 Erythroxylum orinocense
CCTTGTTTGGCAAGAATTTGCAAGGATTTTTCACCAGCATGTCCCAAACGCATATGCCACAACTTTGTTGCCTCTGCTTCCTTCTTGCTACTAGAAGTTGCTGTCGCTATTGTCCCAACAACTGTACTACCTTGGTAGTAATATAGATTATTTTTCCTTATGTCTTTTAACATCACAAGTGCTCCTGAAGTTGCTTTAAGAATTCCATCTCACATCATCACAACTAAGCTTTTTGATTATAAGGTCCCCAAAGAGATGAGATTCTTCTTTAACTTCGGCACGTACCGCGCATCCCTAAAAATTTTGGTGGATCCATCATGATTCCGCAGCTTGATTGAACTTATGCCGGCTGTTTTACATGGATTATCATTACCCATGTAAACAACTCCGCCATCGAGTTCTTAAAAATCAAAGAACCACTCCCGAATGGGAGACATATGGTAGGAGCAACCTGAATCCAAAATCCACTCGTCTAGATGCGATGCTGAGCATGAAACCACCAAAGAGACATCTGATTCCTTGTTACTTTTACACTTTGCAACATTTACATCTTTTGGAGTCTTCCTTTTCTTCTTCAATTTTGGACAGTCTTTCTTCCAGTGCCCTTTCTCGTGACAGAAAGCACACTCATCTTTGACAATTCTACTTTTTGATTTGGATCTTCCTCTTCTTCCCTTCGACCGGCTCTGCTAATGACCTCTTGCCACAAATGCTTCATCTTCTGTAACTTCTTTACTTTTTTTTTTATCTTGCTTTCGCAATTCATGACTGTATAAAGCAAAACACACAACATCTAAAGATACATTCTCCTTCCTATGAAGTAAAGTAGTTTCTAAGTGTTCAAATTCATCTGGAAAGGATGATAACAATATCAAAGCCAAGTCTTCATCCTCAAATTTGACATCCAAATTCAACAGGTCTGCTATTAACTGATTAAACATAGTGATATGTTCATTCATAGTAGTACCTGGTCAGTAATCAAATCGGAACAACCTTTTCTTCATAAGGAGCTTATTCGAACCACCCTTTTTCATAAATTTGTCCTCCAATGCCTTCCACAATTTGTGTGCAGAAGTCTCGTTCTTGAAAGCATACTTCTGCTCTCTAAACAAACATAATCGAATTGTTCCGCATGCCAACCGATTTATGATACTCCAATCCTTATCTTCTACATATTCTAGTTTCTTTTCTTCAATAGCTATGTCAAGGCCTTGTTGTAAAAGGGAATCCAGAACCTTGCCTTGCCACATGCCAAAATGACTAGTACCGTCAAATATTTCCACCACCAACTTCATATTTGACATTGGAATCCTCTATCATGTGGACGAGGAAGTCAATGCCACTTGTGTCATATTTGTTGTGTCCCCAGCTGCTGGTGAATTTACAGGCGTCATTACAAACTCAATAATAGTATTCAATATTACAAATATGACAAAAAGCCAATGATGAACCTTCGGCTCTGATACCACTTGTTGGAAAAATCGAGTAATTTTTTCCTCTAAAGTAAACAACTAGTAAAGTGAACCAATTCGGTAATACCCAGGATAGACCGTCAAACAAACTTCTAAGACAGTATTACCATTCCACGTAATATCCCAGTAAAGGACAGAGTAGTCACAAATGGTCCCACTTAAAACCTGACCTCGTAGACAGAAATTACATGCACGGTGTATTTATCATAACCTAACTCATATACACACACGAATAGTAAATACACCCAAATAAATTGAACACAACACTATAAATATATCCGACAAATAATATTGAATGCTATAAATGCGGAATAAATAAAAGAGATAAAGAAAAAACACGCTTAAAAATTGATAACAGAGTTCGGCCAATTGTGCCTAGTCTCCGAGCACCACTTAAAACAGCCTGCTCTTGTTAAAAAGAGAATACTAAATTTGATATATGTGCAAATTTTAAGTATACATCAAATTTTGGGATAGATCTAGTATAGGAGAGGGAGGAGTTATTTTATAACTTGAAAAACTCCTCCCATCCTCATCTCTTCTCAATGTGGGATAGAAATTGGGCCATCAAAGTCAAAAAAACAACAAAACCTATTTTTGTCCATCTTCGAAAAATTATCACAAGTCCGACAAATTCCTAATACTTTACACGAACATTGGTTTACTTCAGACTTAGAAATCTCTTTGATTAGTACGAGACCGATGTCGGCCCCATATTTTTTTCAACTAACTTATGAAATTTTACTATTCACTAAAAATTTATGTTATATCTCATAAAGAGGTATCTCATATGTTGATCCATTTAAACCACTTATGAAATTAATTTCTTTTTATTTGAAGTGAAATAATTAAAACTTTACTCAAAATGAGTAATTTTCTCCAACTCATTTGTCACTACAAGGATTCATTGCATTATATTTTCACCGTGAATAGAGGAAAACGTTTTGAAAATATTGATTATTTTGGATACAACTGCATAGCTAAGTGAAGAAACAAGCAGATTCATATCCCTTTATCCTTTATATTAAAATCTTGAAACCTAAGTGTTTTGCTATCGCTAATTTCAACTTTATTAGCTTGTATACACTTATTCTTCAAGCAATTCACCTTCAATTCTATTTCAAACAACTAGAGTTTAGATGCTATAAATTAAAGCTATAATCTGTCATCAAATCCAAAATATAATTCTGTAGCGAGTGAGGAAGAAACTTCAGGAGTGGAGGAGATTATAGATGAAAGCAAGTCCTTTCACTTTGCAGGAAAGGAAACTACTGCAAATCCCTTAACTTGGGCACTACTCCTCTTGGCATCACATCAACAACGGCAAGACAAAGCACGAGAAGAAGTGTTTCGTGCTTCCAAGTTGCAGAGAATTTACGATGAACTGTATGTTTTCCATCTTGTTTAACTTAATTTCGTATTCTTTTTCCTTTTTTCCTCTAGTTTACAATATACTATGAACGCTGCTTTAAAAATCACATAGATAAATGAAACATCCTACTATACCTGTCACAGTCTTTGACCATGTTTCTTACAATTCTTGTCATAATCTTGAAAACAACCGGCAGGAATTGTGTGCTGAACTTGTGGAAGTTTGTTAGGGGCAATATTCATATTTTCCATGAATGTGGACGTTTGTTAGGGGCCATACTCAGATTTTCTACGCTTGTGGAAGTTTTTTAGGGGCAGTACTCGTATTTACTCTTAAGTGGTAAAGCCTTTTAATTTCAATTGGTAGAAAGCTCTACTCTTAATAAAAAAGAATCTAGTTCACTGATCTTAAAGAAGATGGTTGATTAATTGTGATAATACGTTAACATCTAGTAAGTTTTATGTGAATCACACTCGTTATCTAATTTTGAGTTACTCTTCTATTAAATAATGTATTTAAAATATATAATTTATAAATTATTTTATAGAGACAAAGAATGGAATAATTTGACGAAGGGGTGACTGCATAATTTTGTCAACTTTGATATTCAATATATAAACCAGCAGGCCACTTTCTTCACAGCTTTAAACTACTCTCCTGAGCTGAACCCTGACTTTCTCTCTTTCTCTACGAGACAGGTGTTGAAGCATGGACGTTCTTGTTCTTCTCCAAGTTACTGCAGCCCTTTTACTTACTTTCTGCATCTTGAAACTCATATACGTAACTATATGGGTACCCTTCAGAATTCAAGGCCACTTCAAACGACAAGGCGTTGGTGGGCCTGGTTACCTTCCGATCATCGGAAACGTCCTGGAGATGCGTCGGTTTTACGTTAGAGCTAATGCAAAAGCTATGAGTTTCAACCACGACGTGACTCGCAGGGTTTTGCCTTATTACCACGAGTGGTCTGGAGTGTACGGGAGGACTTTCCTTTGTTGGATCACGTGGAGGCCGATGTTGATGATTCACGACGTGGAGGTGATAAAGGAAATTCTGATCAACACGAATGTGTCGTTTAAGAAGAGTGATCTCCCTCCTCAGATTCAGATGCTCTTCACACAGGGGCTTCTTGGACTAGAAGGAGAGAAATGGGCTGTTCACAGGAGAATTTCAAACCAAGCTTTCAACTTGGAGCGAGTTAAGGTGTTCTCTACTCTTACCTCTTATATTTCTTATAGTATCCGTTTTGTGTTCCGAGATGTAAGTAAAGGGTTCATCAGATTCCTTACATCTTCCCAAGTCCTTGGAGCAGAGTTGTTGTGTGGAGAACTGATAGCAAATCTTTGTAACAGAGTTGGGTGCCAGAAATCGCGACATGCACAATGAGGATGCTTGAGAAATGGGAAGCAATAAGAGGAGAAAGACAGGAGATGGAGATAGAAGTGAATAAGGAGCTTCAAGACCTCTCAGCAGATATTATATCAAGAACAGCTTTTGGAAGCAGTTACGAAGAAGGGAAGCGCGTATTCGCATTACAAGAACAGCAAATGCACCTCGCCGCCGAGTCTCTCAGAAGTTTAAACATTCCAGGCCTCAGGTAATATGAATACATATACATAGTAATTTTTTGTTTCAATGGTAGTCATTCTTATGTATCCATTTACAGGTTTATACCTACCAAGAAGAACAGGGAAGGTTGGAGACTAGAAAATGAAATTCGTGACTCAGTGAGAATGTTGATCAAAGACAACGGTTCTAAAGCAACTCAACAAAACTCAAGCAATCTACTTAGTCTGCTGATGTCTTCACATAAAAATCGAAATGGTGAGGAAGAAACTTTGGGAGTGGAGGAGATTATAGATGAATCCAAGACCTTTTACTTTGCAGGAAAAGAAACCACTGCGAATCTCTTAACTTGGGCCCTCCTCCTCTTGGCATCACATCAAGAATGGCAAGACAAAGCACGAGAAGAAGTGTTACGAGTTCTTGGAACAAAAGAGTTTCCAGTTGCAGAGGATTTACATAATCTTAAACTTGTATGTCAAAATATTCGTAACTTGAAGTTACAGAGCAAACTTTTGATTATGGTTACTGATAAATTGCAGGTGAGCTTGATAATCCATGAAACACTTCGATTATACTCTCCATCTGTCGGTTTAGGGAGAAAAGCAACAAAGAATGTTAAACTGGGGACGTTGGAAATTCCTGCCGGGACACAGATCATTATTCCCACAATAGCAACACATCGTGATCAAGAGATGTGGGGAGATGATGCAAACGAATTCAATCCTTTGAGGTTCAACGAGCCTAGAAAGCACTTAGCTTCATATTTGTCATTTGGATTAGGCCCCAGGATTTGTGTTGGCCAAAACTTGGCCCTTTTTGAGGCAAAACTTGTCCTAGCCATGATCATCAGGCGTTACTCCTTCGTTTTGTCTCCTACGTACGTCCATGCCCCATTCATGGTCATCACGTTACAGCCTCAGTACGGTGCTCAGATTCTCTTCATCAGGATTTCTCCCTAGTCGAGAATTATCTCATTGGGTCTTTCAGTACACTTTTCACTCTCCTTTCAGAAATAATTACGAGGCCTGGATGTCTCTTTTTCATTAATACAAATGTTAAAAGTCATTTAGCATTAGTTTGTTACTTGTAATTAAGCTATCTACATTATGTTATATCATCCAACAACTCTGTTGCATATGTAACATGATATAGATGCTCTAAAAAATTGAGATGGTGACGACTCAAGCTGAGTACGAATTATTTCGATTTTTTAAATTAGATTTAAACTATTTCAATCTCGATCCAATCAAGGTTGAAATAACGTAGTTTTCATCAAACATAACAAAAAGATTTTATTTTAAACAATTATTTCTCTAGTTTGTGAAAAAAAAGATAATGTTTTATCTAAACAATAATGTTTCCACTTTAATTTAATTTAATAACTTTTATTATTAAAAATTAACTAGTTATTATTAATTAGTCAAGCAATTTAATTTTTTAAATTAGAATATATCAGTTGATATTTAATAATCTCTTTTTTAATAATTCTATTTCAAAAAAATTTAATTTTTATTATACATCAATTCAATAACGATCTAATACTAATTAAAATTTTATTAATTTAGATGAATTTATGATCTGATTTTTAAAATATTAGTAATTATATTGAAGATAATCCCATAATTATTTTGAGTCAACCCTTTTATTGTCTCAGCCATGACTTACAGGCCTCCTGGGATTCACATATGTTTTTCTTTTTTTTATTACAATAGGTATCTCAGCTTAGTCGGACTAATCCTAAACCCTTAAGACCTCACCTTAAAAATTCTAAGGAGGTAAATCTGAAACCCTAAGATTCCTCTAATTTCTACGTAACAAGTATACTTCTGCATATAAAGAGTTGTCATATACTTAATTAGTCATCTGCTGATTAATCACTGACCCTGCTCAGCATCGGTTCAGCAATCCTCAAATTTACTAATAGCTATGTTTATTGATATGCTCGCAAGCTGTTTTCACTTAATCAAAAGAAAATTATTGGACATAACATCCTTTAATCTATAAATATGTTACCTTCAGGTTTTTTATATTTTGGAAATCACACCTAATGCGTTGACATTAGTAATTGGCTCTTGTGACGTGAAGCTTAACATCGAATGGGTTGCAATCACACCGACTAAGCAAATTAAATATAATGGAATATATTATTCTCAAAACCCCATGTTAAAGAAACCGATACACGGCACCGAGTTCATCACTCCCCGTCTCTTCACTTCCTTAGTCAGTATAATCATGTTTCTTACATTTCTTGTCATGTTGTTAACAACTATCGGAGTTGTGTCTGCGACAAACTTTGTGTACCACGTCTTATGGCTTCCTTACAAAATCCAATCTCACTTTCTTAAACAAGGCGTTCGCGGACCTGGTTACCGCCCCGTGTTCGGCAACACGGCGGAGATCCGCCGTTTGGCGGCGGAGGCCGTGTCTAAACCGATGACCCTGGATCACAAAATCCTTCCCCGTACGTTTGCTAGGTATCACGTATGGTCTGCTCTGCATGGTACCACTTTCTTGTACTGGGTAGGAACCAAGCCCGTGTTGGTTATAGCCGACCCGACCATGATCAAGGAGGTTCTTATGAAAACGGGTGGGTCATTCGAAAAGGGGTGCTCCGATCCATTGGTAAGGGAGCTCCTTGGAAAGAGAGGACTCATTGAACTGACGGGCGAGGAATGGGGTCTTCATAGAAGGATTTGTAGTCTGGCCTTGAACATGGACCACGTTAAGGTTTGCTTAACTTTCTTAATCACTTTCTTTCTTTATGGCCTTGAACTTCAATTGAAATTGAAAATTAATCATCTCGTATCAGTATATGGGACCAAATCAAGTTAGGAACTAAATAGATTAGTTTAATTAATAATTAAGTTTAAGTATAAGAGGATAATCGATAGTTTTTAAATTTTAAAAATTAAAATTAATCTAGAAAGTTTGAAGTTTAATTAAAATTTAATTTAAAAATAAAGTTTCAAATTCACACTCGATCATTATATAGTTTTAAATTTAAATTTCACAAGCCATATTTTTATTTTTTATTGATTATACAAAATATAAGTTATTTGTTAAAATAAGATTAAATTTTAATAAAATAAGACACAATCTTGTATAATATTTATAGTTTTGACAAGAATTAATAATACAATAATATATAAATATTAATTAATCTAAAATTAATATTCTATAATAGGTATAAATTCAAATAATTGTAAGTATTTATAAAATTGATTAATACAAACATGGTCTTTGTTTTTAATTTAATCTTAAAATTCAAATACAATTCATGAATTAATTCTTAAAACTCAATTTTTATTTCTGGAACTTAAGATCCAAATGAGCAAACCTAATTTTGAGCAAGTCATTTGATAACTTAAAGCCTCTACATGGTCGAGTTGTTGGAGTGGAGAGACATGGGATCGAAAGGTTGTGTTCAATTTCTCCTACCTACACTCTCTCGATTGAGTCTGTTATATAGGACTTGTCTAATACGAAGTACTGATTGACATGATTTGCAGGCTATTGCGTTAATCCGAAAATTTACTTAGTGTGCATCCAAAAAATAACAACTACGAATTCTTCCGTTTACAAAAGAAACTTAAAACTCAAACCCGACTAATAAATTGTTATTGAAAATTGAACAAAGTATTAAATAAATTGAATTAAAAAACTGAAAATCGAAAAAAAGAATATAAATTACTAAATCAATTCAATTTTTTAATTATTAGAATTTACTTTATTAATTTAAGAATAGACGAAGTCGAACCTCTGCCGTCCCTGGAATACATGGTGAATACAGGCTTGTGTTTTATAAAGGTTAATGCATCTAGTTCTATTCTACGCAGGATTGGGTGCCAAAAATGGTAGAGATTACGTCAGAAATGCTTGGGAAATGGGAGGAAAAAAAAGGCAGCACTGGCAGAGATGAAGTGGAGATTGATGTACACAAGCAACTCCATCAACTCTCCGCTGATATTATCTCTGCAACAATGTTCGGAGGCAGTTTTAAAGAAGGGAAACGTATTTTTGAGCTACAAGAAAAACTTGCTCACCATGCCTCCATTGCCATCAAGTTTATTCCTATCTTCAGGTCTGAGCATAAACAAATTGCCAATTGGTTTCTTCTTTATTCTCCATGGAATAAGTGGCTTGATTTTATAACCTTGCCTGTTCCTTCTGTCATTACAGGTTTTTGCCAACTGCAACAAACAGAGAGAGGTGGAGACTAGACAAAGATATTGATCGATCAATCCGAAAGGTAATCGACAGTAACAACAGGAGAGAAGAGAACACAAGAAACTTGTTAAGCTTGCTAATGTCTTCCTACAAGAATCACAATGGTGAAGCAGATGAATTGGAAATTGAAGGAATAGTCGATGAATGCAAGACGTTTTACTTTGCAGGAAAGGAAACAAGTGCCAATGTCTTGACATGGGCAATTGTACTCCTATCAATCCATCAAGATTGGCAATTAAAGGCTCGTGAAGAAGTGACTCGAGTTCTTGGTGACGAAGAGGGTCCCACTGCAGATACACTAAGTGAACTTAAGCTTGTGAGACCATTTTCTAACTTTCTGCAACTTTTTACTAAATCACTCATTAATCGGTTGCTGTGGTTTATGATCGACAGATACAGATGATCTTAAACGAAACACTTCGACTCTATGCCCCTGTCACTTTTTTGGTCAGGAAAACCTACAAGGATGTTCAGCTTGGACGCCTCAATATTCCTTCTGACACACAACTTGCCCTTCCAGTAATGGCTATCAACCACGATGTTCAGATATGGGGAGAAGACGTAGATGAATTCAATCCAGAGAGATTTAGTGAGCCTAGAAAACACTTGTCTGCTTTCTTTCCATGGGGTTTGGGACCTAGAACCTGCGTGGGACAGAATTTAGCCATGGTTGAGGTTAAAATTGCTCTCTCTATGATCATTCGTCGATACTCATTTACAGTATCACCAACATATGTACATGCACCTATAATGATCCTGACTGTTCAGCCTCAGTATGGAGCGCAGCTAATTATCAAAAGAGCTTGAAATAGAATTAGTTTGAATGTAAGGTTAAAGAAGCTAGATAAAAATTAGTGTTTCAACTTTCATGTGTCCTCGTATGCAGGAATTAGTTAATACTTGGTACAATTTGTTTTGCTTACTAAGATTTTAGGAGTCAGTTTATACGTTTATGTATTTATGTTCAACCTAATTATTAATGTAATCTTTGGCAGTTCACTATCAACATCTAATTAGCTTTCATTTTTTTTCTAAAATTAAGTAAATTAATACTGTGTAATATTTAGTTTATTTGATTCTTGAGTTGTATAATCTTTGATTCTTCGCTTTGATGGTTATTATGATCATTCGAGCATATTGATGGAGAAATTCTTGAAATCAAAAGAGTTATACCAAGTCATTTTGAATGGAATTCTACAGCTAGCAGATGGCACAACAATGTCTGATGTATGGAAAGTAGAAATTGAATGTATGAAGTTAAAGGATCTTAAGAAAAAGAAATATCTATTCCAAGCTATAGACCATTCATTTGTGGTGACCATCCTCTTAAAGGATAGCTTCAAGTACAGTAAAACCTCGATAAATGAATATTCAATAAATTAATAATATCGATTAAATAATAATTTTCTCCAGTCCCGACTTGAGTCAATGGGATAAAATAATAACCTCGCTAAATGCATAAGATAATAGTTTTAAAAAAAATTCTTGAGACCCACTAAAAATGTAAAATAATAATTCATTAAATAAGTATAAAAATCACAACAACAAATTAACAGAATTTGCAACGTTTTTTTCTTAAAACGTCACAAATTATTTAAAGTTTTTATGACGTTTTAAAAAACGTTATAAAAAGATCATATTTTTTACGATGTTGTGCAAGAACATTACAAATTTGTCGTAACTTTTGTGACGTTTAAGTAACAAAATGTCGTAAAATAATTACCACCACGTTTTACCAGAGATATCGTCGCAGAAGACTAAATAAAGTTATATTTTAGGCAAATAGAAATATAAGAGATTTTACTCATTAGTTTAAAAATGAGGCTTTGCTCTCAGGGAGGCGGTGGTTTTTCAGGGCGGTTGCCCTGTCTCAGCCGGTGGCTAGCGGAGCGAGTAATTATACTTTCACTCGTTCTTGTCCCGAATCAACAACCCTCACACAGACATCCATACAAATACAAGAAATATCATAATCTAAGAGTAGAAAATGGGGTTAGGGTTATTGACGTCGAGGGTCTCTAGAATCCTGCGAATCGTCTCTTCCTCTGCTCCATTTTCTCCAACTCTCACCGTCAGTCACCGGAAGTTGCTGCTGCCGTTGCAGCACCCGAACCCACCCCAGATCTTCCACCTAGAACCCCAGTGGCTGGCGAACGTGCCCATTTCCCTAACCCTGATGATGCATAAACAAATAAGCTCTCTCTCTCTCTCTCTGTGTGTGTGTGTATTAATCGGAGAAAAAAAATCAGCATATTACTAGACATAGGTAAAACGAAAAGACAAAGAAAAGAAAAAAGAGAGATAAAGCGCGAAGCGAAGCAGTCGAAGATTCGAAGCGCAAAGAGCCCACTAAGTGTTGGGATTTCCTTCTGCAATTATCCAAGTTGGGTTAAGGTCAGAGTTCAATCAATCTCACTATCCTATTCTTCTGTTTTTCTGTTCATTGCGGGCTCTGCAATTGAGTCTCTTTATTTTCTCTGCAATCCTCGCTATTCTGTTCTTTAGTCGATCGCAACTCAGTAATCTCTCTGCTATCAACTCCAATTTTCCGAATTTGAAGTTTGGAGCTTTGTAATTCGAGACAGTGCCAGAGAAGGAAAGGGTTGGTTTAATTGGTTAAGTTCTAGGAGTTTTTGACATTCCCTGGAGTCCTTTAACATTCTGACTTGGTAAACTTCTTTACTTTTCAAACTTCTTATCATCGTGTTTGTTGATAAACTTACGTACAAGGTGTTGGAATGATATATGCTTATTATCACCCAGATGTATTATTGGATCTCTTGCTCAAATCTGTATTTTTTTTTAGAACTGGCAAACATCTTTTGAATGTGTAAAAATTCAGGTTGAGAAACGGATGGAGAAACTTGAGGAATCTGAAACAAAGAAAAGAGTCTCCATAAAAACAGTCATTGTAGTTGTTTCATTGTTTGTAAGTTGCATTATTTGTCAATATAGCAGTACATTTAACTGCTTGTGCACTCATTATTGTCAATAGAGCAATACATTATTTGTCAATATAGCAGTACCTTAACACCGTCCTTGTTGATTAGTTAAATTTAGTAATTGTCAGTATAATGACTTTGTTTCCACCATTTCCTTGAATAGCGTAACTTAAGATATGTTTAATAGGTGTAAATTTGTCCTCCAGGCCAAAGATGATGTCTACTTTTATTGTTCTGTTGGAATACTATCTCATTATACAAAGAAATTGTGTCTTCAACATTATGACTTGACTGGTTGTTGATATTTTCATGTGAGTTCCAAGCTTGTGAGTTTTCCTTTCATGCTGTCTAATTATATGTTCTTGAATGCAGGGTGTATGTACTCTTTTTATGGATGACAAGGCTTTGAAGATTGAATATTGTAATCTCATTGCAGGGCGC
Source organism: Erythroxylum orinocense (assembly GCA_025531955.1). Taxonomy (NCBI): domain Eukaryota; kingdom Viridiplantae; phylum Streptophyta; class Magnoliopsida; order Malpighiales; family Erythroxylaceae; genus Erythroxylum; species Erythroxylum orinocense. The sequence goes on from JANZLX010000006.1 coordinate 2,521,808, forward strand.
TCTTGGACTCTACATTAGAGATGGTAAATTCACTCTCATGTGTTTTTTATGATGCAATACTGTATACTGTTATTGTAGGAATAGTTTCAAGCTAAAAATTACTTGCCTTTTGTTATTGTAGAGATTTCCAGTATTAAAGAAAGGGATCAGGGAATACAAGAAATTCAGCAGCAGATTGGTGAGGTGAATGAGACATTTAAAGATCTTGTTGTCCTTGTACATGAGCAAGGAGCCATGATTGGTAATTCCATCTTTTCTTTTTTGATTAGTTGATAAGTTTTAAAAGCTGGTTGTTTATTATTCAACTCTTGTTTTGGCCTTTCAAACAAGAAATGAAACAAAACCTTAAATATGAATTTCTAAAGGTACTGGTTCATTTGCATAAAAAAAAACTAATATATGATCCTAAAACTCTCCTTGCCTCGTAACAATTCACATCTTGGAAATGCTTATCCTCTGTATCCTTTGTGCTTCATGTTCAAAGGGCTTATCTTCATTTGTGATTGTAAAGGTACTGCTACATAAACTTCTCAACATATTGCATTTTTAACTTTCATTTGAATTCTGGTTAAATACCAAAATTAGCAGTTGAGTGTGTATAAGTGGCATAAAATAATGTTGACTGAGAGACAAAATGGTTGGTTTATAGCTTTCCTAAACCAGCATTATGAAAATAAAGGAAGAGAAACTAAAGATCACAGTGTCATTTTCCTTTCAAGGCTGCCTCTATTTTTAACTACTTAACAATTGGAAAATAAAGGAAGAGAAACTAAAGATCATAGTGTCATTTCCCAACAAATTTAGATGTTCATAAACAACCAACAATTTAATAATTCTTCAAGTGTTAAACAGTGTCAAATAGCTGTAAGGTAATTCTAACTATAAAAGCTTATGTTGTAGGTTTACCTATGTTACGAAAACCAACATGTCAATCCAAAATTTTTCTTTTCTTTTTGGTGCTTCCATGAAGACTTTTGTTGTTCTTTTCACTTCTTTTCTAACTACTATTTATGCCGCTTTGGTAGAGGATGATGCAAGGAAAAGCCAAGCACGTGCTAAGGTTCTTGGGGAGGTAGGACGAAGATGGCAGCAGGGAAACCCGGTCTAAAAGTAATGTACTAGTTGCCGAAGCACAGAGTTACACAACTAATTACATGAGATTCGACATTTGCATTTTCTAGTGATGTATCCCTGGCTTTAGTGGGGTGATCAAGTCTATTGTCATTTGTTGTAGCGTATCGCATCGCATATACATTGTTCTTTAATTCAAATTATATTTGGTAATTTCTTGGTAATTGTTGGGGCTGTTGATAGTTTACGTTACAGGTTGCTAACTTGACCTTTGTGGATGTTAAAATCAAGATGGAATCATTTACGGTGATAGTTTCCACTCAGCATATAGATTTTTTTTTTTTGCTATTCGAATCTTTACTTTAGGCTGCCTAGTTATGTTAATTGCAAGGGAGATTTTTTTGAGTTAAAAACTACTTCTTAAGGATCATTGGGGAAGCATAATGATTGCTAATTAAAAAAAAATTATTTTTAAAAATTATTATTAAATTAAATTTGTTTGAAAAATGGAAAAATAAAATTAAAAAATAATTCAAAAATATCGTGGAAGAAAAAGAGTAATTTAAAAAATCATTATTAAAATTTAAAAATTATTAAATTTAAAAGATTTTTTAAAAAAGAAAAATAATGATTAAAAATAATACAAAAAACGTCGCAGAATATCTTCTGCGACGTTTTTAAAAATGTCAAAGACATTCTGTGACGTTTTTCAAAAAAACATTGCAGATTCCTTCACATTCTGTGACGTTTTAAAAACGTCGCGGAATGTTAAAGATTTCGTGACATTTTTTTAAAACGTAGCGGATTATCCAAACTTTTAGTGACGTTTTCATAAACATCGCGGAATGTTAATATTTTCTGTGACGTTTTACATAAAACATCGCGGAAACCTTTTGCCTACACCACATTCCGCGACGTTTTTTGTGACGTTTTTTAAAACGTCGTAAAAGAGCTTCTGTGACATTATAAAGACCTTTTGTGACGGTTTTAAGACGTTGCAAAAGGGCTTGTTTTCTTGTAGTGTCCAATTAATATCCAACAATTTCCAATCCTAATTAACACAAAACATTCATAATTTTATTTCTAACACACCATAATATTATATACACCATTTTATATTTCATTCTTAAATATATATGATGCTTTTATAATTCT
>JANZLX010000006.1:2551930-2564476 GCA_025531955.1 Erythroxylum orinocense
ACTTAGTAAATGAGATCTACTAATATCTATCCAATAGATACTATTACATATATATTGATCTAACCGGATCATTAAAGACCTTATTTGATGATCCTATGATCAAGAACATTTTAGATTAAATTCTCAAGACTTGACTCTCATTATCATAATCTCTATTATGATGGCAAGTGTATAAATTTAATAAAGGACTTATTATATTAGAATAATAAACAATAAACGTAATATGATAATAAAATCATATGACATGTTATTAATCAAAGTTAATAATTACAAAACTAAAGTGTTCAATCTATTACATAACGATTGGGTCATGGGCATAATTCCAATATAATCTTTTAAAACTTTAACAATTTAGTTTAAAACGTTATTTTTTATAATGTGATATGCCTACTAAATATTACGCGAATGTCTATCTATTAGTCAAATAATCAAAAGCTAACATTTTGTATGAATTTGTTAAAGCTTTAAAAGATTAATTACTCAATTGCAAATTTTTAAAACTTAGATATTGAATTTAAAAAATCTCAAAAATTAACCACTTTGTTCTTTGTCTTTTTTCACAAATAGGACCTGAACTTTAAGTAATCTGTCTATAACCAAGATGTGAAACTAAGGCTATGTTTGGTTGAACGTAAGATTTTAATAAAGTAGAATGGAATGAAATGATTTATAATGGAATGAAATGCAAATGAATGTAATATTAAAAAATTTATGTTTGGAGGGCTGGAAGAGTTCATAATGTAATATAGCAAAATGTTGTTTAAATGAAGGATTTATAATGTAATATAGCGTAAATTATTTATCATTTTACATTCTATTCTAAACCCTCCAAATTGGAGGTTTTTCATTTTTACTGTTTGGGATGGAATGAGATGTAATATAAAACTCTCATCTTCCATCTCATTCCATTATAACCCTCTTTCTAAACGATCGAATAATATTACATTCTATTTTATTCTACCAATAAACCTCCCACCAAACATAGCGTAAATGAAAGTCGGACTGATATTGAAGAATCAATGGATGAGTTTATAGTTAAAAAGTGAAATGCCACTCATACCCTAATTGAATAAAACCTCATTTCCACACTTTGTAAATATAAATATAATAATTCACTAATTATTTTATTTTAGAAAATGAATTAATAAATCTTGGTGTCTTAAATTAGAAAACATAAAAGAGAGTTATTTTGGGGACTTTAGTATTAGAATGATCATCTAAAAAGCATAGAAATGTGAACTTCAGTTTTGTTATAAGCTACAGGACAGGCACACAAAATCTTCTATTCCCAAAATAGTGTTCCAACCATGTATCAATTAATTTTATCTATATATTTATGTAAGTCCTATATAAAATGTGGATAAAATTAACCGACACATGGTTGAAACTGATTAACGAAATAGATGGTTTGATCCCCAAAAATAACAATCAAAGCATTTGTCATTCATTAATTTATTAATAAAAAAAATTGATTGTTACTTTGATAATAATAAATTTTATAGTTATTATTCTTCAAATTAATATTAAATAATACCCACTCCTCAAAGCTTTACCCAATCAATCCTTTGGAATTTTCATTTTAATTTTTAAAAACATTGGATTCGGGTGTCAGATTTAGATTGAGCAAGGTCAAAAAAGGTATCTTTTGAATCGATTCTTATCCAGACACAATCATTATCAAACATTTTTAAGACCAATGCAAATGCGGACACACATATTGTAAGACATAAAAAGACATTGGCCTCTTTTACTTTCCAGTTTCACCAAACTCATGTAGTTTTCCAATCTTTTTGGCTCCAAACTGTTAAAGAACTCTGACTACTAACAGTGACAAATTTATAAATGCAATTATGAAAGTTTTATATTGTAATTATTATTATAATATTATAATTACAATTTAATTATTATTGCAATTCATTTAATAACTATTGAGAAAGAACCAAATTCTGAATTTTAAATAATAACCAAATTCTAAATTTTAAATAATTCAACTCGAATGACTCAAAAATCACCAGAACATTGCTAATAATTAGTGTAACTATACTTCTCTATATAAACATAATCAAAGTTTTAAGACTGAACCGATTCAATCAATTTAAAAACTTTGAATTTATTAATTTTTTTTATTGATTTTCAATTTTTCTGTTTGATTTAGTTTAAAAAAAATTATTGTTAAAAACCAATATGTTTATTAATTTATTGGTTATTTTTGTAAACTAATCAATTTTTATAAACTAAATAAACTGATTAATTTTCATTTGATAATCTTCTTTTTTAATTAAATTCTAATTTTTTTAATAGGTAAGAATAGTCTTTTTCAATTATTTTTATTTTTTAATGAAATATTTTATTTAATTTTTAATCTATTTTATACAATTATTTTTATTTTTAATTAAATATTTTATTTAATCTTTAACCAATTTTATAATAATTTAATACCGAATAAATTATTTAAATTTTAATTTTTTTATATTATCAAACTTTTTTTTGGTTACCCGTTTAAATGTATAGAGAAAAGCATTGCTTTGTTGAATGATTGTAGCTCTATACGGCTAAAGGAGGGACTGCAGAAGATGCCATCTCAGCAGAGTTATTGGATTGCACCAGCTGATGGTTTTTTTAAATTGAATTGTGATGGCTCTTTTAAAGCCGACAATGCAGGTTGGGCAGTTAGGAATGCTGAAGGATCTATTGTGGATGGACTAGCTTCAGATTGCACTGCAGATTCTGCACTTGAGGCTGAAGCTAGGGCTGTGTATGAAGGAGTGAAATTGTTGGAAAGGCAGGGTTATCATAATGTACAAATTGAATTGGATTCACACATTGTACATTCTGAAATTCTTAAGAATAAAGGGAATGGCAAATGGAAAATTCATCCATACATTTCAGACATACTGTATAGATTACAACATTTACAGGGTATTGACTTTGTGCTAATTAATCGGGAAGCTAACAGAGCAGCTGATTGGTTAGTAAAGCAGGCCCGGAAGAAGATGTGTTTAGGTAATTAGGTATTATCACCCCCATCTTCTTTGGTTGGCATCTTGAGCCGAGATGGATTGCCAGCACCGCATTGATTGTTGAGGATTGAAGTGAGATGCTAGCGAGGCTACTGATGTTAGTTCTCTTGAGTGTTTTGCTTCTTCCTTCTTATTTTCCTACTGTATTGTTGTATTTGAACTCAGTGTTTCTGCTTAATGGATTCTCTTATTCGACCAAAAATAAAAAACTTTTTTTTAGTTTCTTACGAGATATCTTAAAAGAGTTCTAATTATGGAAAGACATTTTTAAGCTATCCACATCAAGATTAATCCCTGCTTGAGTTAGATAGGTCTCTTGTAAGAGATAAAGATTTAACCTCAAATTTTAAATGAGTATATATGTAAGAGAGGTTAAAGCTCGCAACCTCACTTAAACAAAAAAAAAAAACTCTAATAACTCACATGCGCCATTATCAGTCTAATTTTCATTACACGACCATGTCAAAGTACTTCTAGTTGAGTCTTAATCGAGAACGCAATCCTCAATAATTCAGCCAACAACTTCGACACAAGATCTTCGTGAAGACTCTTTAAAGCAGTGATGTGACGTGGCATTCTTATTTATATAATATATTGAATAATATATATATACACACTCAAAACTTAAATTGACTTTTGAGGATGAAAGCGATTCATACTCAAAATAATAATAATAATAATAATAAGACAATAACTTCAATTCAAAATTTAGGGTTGGATTACTCTATTTTTGTTGAGGTGTCTTAATTCTGTGTCACTTAATTTTATAAATTAAACCAATAAAATAAAACGTTTAAATTTTAAAAGATTTAATTAGTATAAATTAAAATTGATTAAAGATTAAATAAAATTAAAATTTTTAAAATATGATTAAAAAAACTGTTCTTATCCATCAAAAAATTTAAAGTTTTATGAAAAAATATTAAATAAAAATTAATTTTTTATTTTAGTTTATAAGAACTTAGTAATTTATAAAAATTGACTGATTATTTAATAAATTGATTGATATTTAATAATAAAATTAATCAAACCAAAAAATTAAACATTTAATTTTTTACAATTAAATTGACCGAAATGATTAAATTTTTTAAAGATTGCTAATATATTTATAATAGAAACAAAAAGAGCTGTTACCATCATTTCTCATTTGTTTTTTTATGCAACTAAGTGATGATTTAAAAATAGATAAAGATAAGATATACGTTGACTATATACATTTATTTAATAAAATTGACATGAAAGTGTTATTCTTTGTTTATCTATTCACAGTAAGCATTTTGTTTTATCTTATTGCATTAACTTAATGAGTAAAGATTAATTATTATTTAATACCAACTTAGAGACTTTTAAATTAATAAATGGTGTGTGATTAAGAAACAAGTCACATTGAATAGGGTTTAGGGTAAGAATGATTAATATTTAATCAGGAATTTTATGTGTTAATTAATTTAAATATTATGAGTTTAAATGATATAAAATTGTATTTTTAACTGATTTATTGGATAATTTATATGAAATATATTATAATGTATTAAGAGTGAAAAGTGAAGATGTACTGAATCTAAAAATAGTAATTGAATTTAATATATTATTTGAATTTGTTAAATAATTTATATTATATATATATATATATTAATTTAATAATTTTGTTACAAAAAACTTATCAGTTTATTAATTAATCAATTAATTTTATAAATTAATCAAAAATTTTAAATTAAAATAAAAAATTAATTTTTCAGTCGTTTTTTTAAATTTTTAAATTTTTAATCTTTAATTAATTTTTATGACGGTTTAATAATGATTTAATTTTTAAAATTTTAAATTTTTTTAAAATATTAATAAAATAACAATTATCCTTAAATATTCATACAATATAAAGTAAAAGGTAAAAACAAATTTAAGGCAGGAGAGATATGCCAGTGATTTAGCACTAAAGCAGTCAGAAAGCAAATCAAAAAGCAATAATAGAAATCAGAGCCAAATGCTAGCAAGGGAGAGAGAGAATTTTGTGTGTTGTGTTTAAAGTTGCCATCTTTGGCTTATTTTCTCTCACAAAGATCTCAACTTTTTGTGGTTTATCTGCTTACTGCATAGAGGAGAGTGCAGTGTGTGAAGTGTGTGTGAGAAGCAGCCAAGGCTGTTTCTGTTCATGGGGTTTGCGTAATCTTGGCCTCTGGTTAGCTAGTCAAAGATGTTCTGTAGTGAAGGTGGTTTATTTGGCTTTAGTGGCTACTCTACTCTATAGGGCTCATAGGAAATCCGTGAGTTCTTATGTGCTCTGATCTTGCATTATTTGTGTTCCTCCAGTTTCTGCTTGCTTTTGAATTCATCTTCAATATATGTTAGTACTTGTATCTTCATGGGTCTGCTTGGATCCCGCGGAATATTTTAGGGGAAGAAAATTGAAGGTCAAAAGCTTGAAAATTTGTAAATAGCTGGCTTGAAAGTTCATTTTGCAGGATCCCAAGTCTTGTCCTTTTCAACTTCTTCTTCTTTGCGACGCTAGTGATTCTGTCATCTGCATATATGTAATTGCAGTTTTTAGATAGGTACCGGGATTAATGGTTCTCTCTGTTTAATCTGCTACATTGTTAGGCTTTAATGGTTGAAAAATGGGGTTAAAGTTATAACTTTGACTAGATCTGAGACCTCCTTCGTGGAACTTAGAACTTTTCAAGCTTGCTCCTGTTTCCTCCGAGAATTCTACGAGCATTTGGCTTCTGGGCATTTGAGACAACGCTGCTTTCTAATGTTGGATGTGGAAGGTTTAGTTGAGGAGTTACTGAACAACTTGGAATCTTTATAGGGTCTGCTGAATTGTAGATCCAAGTCAATTATGCATTGCGGTGTTTCCTTCTTGGTTTTTAGTTTAGTAAAGTTTTATAAATTTGAGCAGAACTTTTCTGTTACCATTCCTAGCTGGTCTGGCGTAGGAACTTACTATTCTCTATGCTATTTTCGGTACTAAACTATACTTCTAAACTATTAGGGTTAGTATCTGTTGCACCTTTTCCTCACTGCAATGCTGAAGGTTCTGCGTGTAAGATGTTTCTTTTGGCTTATCTGCAAAGATCCTTCTTTTTCAAGTTATATCGACTACTCATCAAGCTATAAGGAATGTCCCAATTTATCTAAATAAAGTTCCAAGTAATGATGGTCAGACTAAAAGGGAAATCACTTAGGAGCTTGATGCTTTGCGATCTTTAGAGTTTTCGGTTGTTGTAAGTTGTCCGCTAAATGCTCATATGGCTTGATAGAGAAAATTTGAAATTCTGAAAATATGCGTAGACATTGATTTTGTAAAATAGGACTGTCTTTTTTCTACGTACTCTACAACTTCTCTTGCATCAGACACCCCTTGTTTCAAAAATTTTCACTCATTATTTTTTGGGGGCTAGGGGGGTGACATGTTGATTTTTTTTTCTACAGATGGAGGAGAAAGGATCTCTGAACTGTTGGCAGTCAGTAACTTGGAAGATGATACAAACTTAGGAGTCATAATGATTTGGTAGAATGAAGGATGGGAATTGGGTTGATAGCAAAGACTAGGGTTGAAATCAGATTATGTTGAGTTTCCTTATTATATAGGGAGTACTAGTAAGATAACCATGTTATTCTAGTTTTAGATATGTTATCCTATTTGTTTATGACTCAAACTTATAGAACTTTTATTAGGATAAGATTTAAATCTGTTAGGAACTTTTTCCTACTAGAATAAGGGTTTTAAGAACTTCTCTATAAATATGTTTACTCAGCTTTTAGGAGTAATTCCTATTTTCTTCCTTACCAAATTCCAGCACCTTAAAATTCCAACCATATCAAGTCTGAAATTTCAGCATTTTCAGCTAGAATACAGACCTGAAACTTGATATTCGAGCAGTTTAATATCAGTCATATTTCTTAATTTTGTGAGTTTTAGCTACTTGTTAATACTTCTTCTATTTGTTGTATGAATTTTAAAAATTTTCAGCTAGTAGTTGTACTTTGTGCCTAGTTCTGGTTCGCTGCTTCCATTGTCGTTGAAGGCCTGATTCGATGGTATATTTTCAGGGTGGGGAGAGCCATTGATCGGATTGCTTCTTACAAATTAAAGGGAACATGAAAGTGAGATCAAAGAAAGGATGGAGATCTATTATGCCTCTTCGTTTGAAAGAGAAATCAGTGGCTCGCTTTTGCTTGTTCCCCAAACCAAGGTCTGGTAGCTATGGTTCTGGCAGTGCACCGGTTTATTTGAACGTTTATGACTTGACACCCATGAATGGCTACTTTTATTGGGCAGGCGTTGGTATCTTTCACTCTGGCATTGAAGGTGAGGCTTAAACATGTGTATTTCCTGCGTGGGTTATATTTGTATATCTTGAACACACTGGGTCTATTGCGCCTGTGAATTTATCATGCTACACCATCCTGTAGGAGAAGTTAAAATGCATAAGTTGTCCTCAGCTGTTAAAAGTTTTGGCTGTTTGTTTTTCTTCATCATTTGGGTCCCATATTTAACTCAGTGCTGATTTGGTTGCCATCCTGCAGTTCATGGTGTGGAGTATGCATTTGGAGCTCATGACTACCCAACAAGCGGTGTTTTTGAGGTGGAACCTCGCCAGTGTCCGGGCTTCAAGTTCAGGAAGTCCATATTCATTGGAACCACTTGCTTGGATCCTAATCAGGTGAGAGAGTTCATGGAGCAGCATGCTGCAAACTACCATGGTGATACATATCACTTGATAGTGAAGAACTGCAACCATTTCTGCAAGGACATTTGTTACAAACTGACTGGGAAAACAATTCCGAAATGGGTGAATCGGCTGGCCAGAATAGGTACTTCCCTCATGAACCAGCTTGCAAGCTTCTTCAGATAAATATCTGAAAATTCTCCTGCCTAAGAATGAGATTTTTATAATACAAAAATTGCAATTAAGATTTGCTTTTTTTCATGTTATGATGGTGGATATTTTGCAAGAATACTTCATTTTGCCAACTTCATCCATAGAACTAAAATAACTAGCTTCTTTTTGATAGGCTCGAATAGAAATTATTTAAAAAAATTTATTACGCATCGGTAAGGAATTGAAATTGTTATATTATAACAGGTTCAATCTGCAACTGCATGCTTCCTAAATCCCTCAAAATATCTGCTGTGCGGCATGAACCCGGCAGCCAACCTTTTGACAGTGAGAAGACAAGGCTTAGAAGTGCATTTAGTTACCTATCATCGATCTCAATGCGACAAAAGCAGCTATCAACTTCTTCAATGTTTCTTCAGTCACCTTTGAAAGGCTGCCTGCCATGGGAATTGCGAAGGTCCATCAATGGTTCCTTGAAGGAAAGATGAGAAAAACATGATTGGAATGGTTCGTTCGAGTTTACGGACATCCTCTGCAATACTCCCCCATTCACTTAATGGGGGAGAAGTTTGTGAAAAATGACTGGTTTTTTGTATGTCATGATTGTCAAACTAGTCTGTGTTATTGAAAAACGATTGTGGTGCCACTTCGATTCCTTTTAGCCTGAGAAGTCATGGATAAGTTTGTTCCAAGACAAGATATAAGTGGTCATGCTGCTCATCTTTGTTTGTGGATTCTGTATGTATATACGGCTGCAATATGATTCTGAGTTTTAGGCATCTTCAATTTATATATATATATATCCTGAGAACGTAAAAATTCACAATTGAAACTCCTGCACCCTGCACTCTTTTCTAATTATAAGCCCAAGGAACAAACTGCTTTTGAGTGGAATATAATCAACAAAGTAAACCATTCACAATGGGTCAATTCATAACCAAATCTTATGTTTTACCTTTTTTTCAGATAGTAACAGTGTAGTTATTAAATGATCCAAGTAAATACAATTTTCAGTAGACAAGAGGTGTAATCCTGATTCTGCAGATGAAATCTTTGGATTTTCATTTTTTTTTCTTTTTGGGGGGGTTAGAACAGAAATCATACAAGAAATATACGGATAGACGGCGTATCCCAATAAGCATTGTCAAAATAAACCTGCAGGAACAGGAAAAGATGCTTCAGTTTTTCATAAGGGACGTTCCAACTCATGAGGATTTTGTGGATCTAGTAAAACTCATTTTGTGGATGAATTGAAAGAGAAGAAAAAAACCAGATAGATCTTGCATGCTTCGCAAACTGTATTCAATGGCCAAAGTTCCCAAAAGAAGATTTTACAAGACAGTACTAGCACACTGGATTTTCTTTTCTCTGTCCTTTTTCATCAAAAACTACCTAAAGCCCCATGTTTTGGCTGTCATTTATGAGTAAATACCATCACAAACTAAGAAGTTCCAAAGAACTAAATATCATTTGGGAGCTGTGGCCATGATACTATCAATCGTCTTTCTGGTGCAAAACAGTAGGCAGGCTATTATTACCGTTGAGAGCAGCAAGATATATTCGCTTCTCGGCCAGTCCAATATCAGATGTGAATAAATTACCCTGCAACAAAAATAAAACAGAAATAGAAATCCAATTGCTACTTGCTGTAATAACAATTTGTGATTTTGTCACAACGATTGAACTTAAAATCGGCATTAACAACCTAAACCACCTGTCCAAGAATATCAATGTTAAGTCATATCTTTCCAAGATTCTATAATTTATAAGGACAGATGCATTATTTTTGTCAGTGGTCATCTAAAATCTAAAGCTGAAAGAATTGTAAAACTGGTATATCATTCGTGCCAAGTGCTTTTCCATCAATGCAACTAAGAAAATAGTTTCAGATCATATTGTAGTACTATAAAAAACTCAAAAGGAAACTATCACAAATTGATTTCTAAATTCATCAATATTCCAACTTTAAGGAAATGCACACCTCTCGAGCCATCAACTGTCTGACATTATTAGCATACAGCTTTGGGTCATCCTTCTCTTCTTGTGATGGGTAGTAAACAGGCAGCCGAATCACTCCCATGTGATTTGTGAATTGACATAGAAGAAAAATTACATGACGCACCTGCAAATAGAGGAGTTTACGTACAATAGAATCAGGTAATAACCCAATGTTGAATTCAACGAGCCATTATCACCAAAAAAGAAAACGGTAGTTAATGTGTCATTCAAGATTATTGACAAACAAGAATTCACATACAAATTGAAAAACCAGATGTCCAGTAAGGACAGTTTGACTTGTAACATATTATGATAAAAATCAGGTGATCTTCCAAGTCTTCTTTTTCTCACATACAGTCATTTACTAGATCAAATGCAGTGTTTTAATTGTTGGGTATAATATTTATCACAAGATCGTAGGAACATCATTACCAATAACGAAATTAATAAAACAATTTAGTTGTATCTGAAACTTTTATTAAAATCAAAATTGCACAAGGACACCCACCCCAGATATGGAATCCCAAGCAAGACTGAGTCTCTGGTACGGATATCTTAGAATAACTGGAAGCACAGGGACCCCTGCCAAGAATGCACCAGTCTTGAATGGCAGGATATAATCCCCATTTGTAGTTGTGCCCTCTGTAGCAAAATTAGAGACCAACATATTAAGTACATTGGTAATTTATAAGCAAAGCAAAAGCTCCACTAGCTTCAAATACAAAACAGTCATAGCAAACCAGTCATAGCAAAAAGAAATCCGGTCATAAGACCTTAACTAACCCCACAACAGTGCATCCTGACACAGGTACAGCATGTGAAAGTGAAATTGCCAACATTGAGTAACAGGCAGAATCAAAAGAAGAACTGCTGAAGCATTTTTAAGAAAATAAGGATACCAGCATGCAACAAGAAGTAAAAGGGCAATGCATTTATGGGGTCAAGTACTGACCAGGAAAAAGCATCATCATGGGAGAAGATCTACATTCATGAGCTTCCTTGACTCTTGCAGTCACAATACCTGCAAATAGTATTCCTATCATAGGAGGGTGTTGAAATTTCAAAGAACAAATGTTTCACTGTCATGAGATGGCACCAATAAAGAATTGACCACAAGTAAGTATTCGTATCATAAACCTAATAAGTTAATTCAGTTGACTTTTCAAGTGAGGTTGTACAGTTTTCACATGCTTATTTACGTTACAATGCCGCATATGTTCACCACAGATTACAAAATATCTCTCCTGCTGTTAGCTTCCCTCTCTTGTTATTGGTCTTCTATTTTTCTGTCAATGTTAAGCTTTAGGAGCACACGTGTTTTTCTTTCCTGCAATGACTAGTCTTTCCTCGCAAGTCACCAAGCCTTCCATCGACTTCTCTTTTGTTTCACATATGACTCCATTGCAAGATAGATTACACGATATCTATATCAATACTAAATTAAGCAGGAAGATGTATGAAAGAAGGCAACACTTGATGCATCCAATGATGGTGAAGGAAATCCAAATGCCAACTGCTTATATTACCTGAAACACCCTTGAAGTCAGATGACTTTGATTCCCGCTGAACAAATACACAACCCAAGCACTTGCTGTAATTCAGACCTCAAGGCTTAATATTACCAATGAATATGGACCATTATTAACTAATCAATATTGCACAGTATTGTTTACGTCAATCAACAACAGATGATAATGCAAGAACGAAACCTACTATCTAAAGAATGTAAGACGATAACAAAGCATTGTCATGATATGCATCGTCACATTATCTAATCACCAAGCTGACACAGCAGAAAAAGTAAACAGCAGTTCTCAAAGTAGAAGAACTTGAATACGAAAAAGAAACCAGCTCAAAGGCCTAAATTTCAATAAAAGAATCACCGGCTTAAAATGCGGATAACAGAAAATTTTCTACGCAAGAAATAGAAAACAGTACAGGCCCACAGGGACATTGGTGTGAAGTAACTGACCTGATGAGACCAACTAGAGGAAGTTTAGCCACTGATCTCTTCAGCCAAGAAATTCAGAATCAATAAGACATAAAAGCGTCAGTTTCACAACCAAAAGGTATAAAAATTCCAAGAAAGTAACAAGCCACTCTGACGGGTACAAACCTTCGCGACAAAGCTTGGGAAAGAAGAAGACATATGATACAAAATGTCCAAGTATGAAACATGGTTTGATACTATTGCCCCAGGTCTCTCAGGTTCTTCAGATTGACCTCTCCCCTGATCAAATGTCAAGCCGAATAACATAGAAAGAAAGGAAAAGGAAAACAAGCGTTAGATAAATCCATCCTTGAAGACCAAAACTTGGACGATTTTGAGGGAAATCGACGTTTGAACTCATGCACAAAGCAGTCTTATATGCTTTAGTGCATTCGAAGTCTAAACTTAAGAGAAAGTCAAACGAAGCAAAAACTCCAATTCATGTCAGACCGAACATTAAAATTTAGAAGAACGCAGATCAAATCGGAACAAGCCAAAATGGAAAAACCCTACATAGCCTCAGAATTATCTAATTTCACATCCATAAGCGCATGGGACAGAGATTAGAAACGAATACCTGAGTAGAGTTGTTGTTTTGAGGCAGTTCTAGATCTCTATAGCTGACGCGAACCGCGGAAGACTTGACGTCGAGGTGATGATTTGAAATTGAACAAACACGAAAGAAAAGGATACGCAA
>JANZLX010000006.1:2570245-2582361 GCA_025531955.1 Erythroxylum orinocense
TATATTTTCAGTGGACCTCAATGAATTTTTTTTAAATTATTATCTTATGCATTTAGCGAGGTTATTATTATATCCCATTGGCCTAAGTCAGGACCGGACAAAATTATTATTTAATCGAAATTATTAATTTATCGAATATTCATTTGTCGAGGCTTTACTGAACACAACAATACTCTCAGTGCTTGGTCTTTTGTTGCATAAGGCTGTGTTTGGTTTGGTGATTATTAATGGAATGAAATAAAACGTAATATTATTCCATCGTTTAGAATGAAGGTTTATAATGGAATAGAATAGAATAGGATGAAAGGTATGAATTTCACAATACATATCATTTCATTTTAAACAGTAAAAATAAGTTACCTCTAATTTGGAAAGTTTAGGATGAAATATAAAATGATAAACAACTTTTCACTATATTACATTATGAACTCTTCTTTCAAACAACATTTCACTATATTATATTATAAACCTTTTCATCCTTCTCAAACAATAATTTTTTAATATTACATCTATTTACATTATATTTTATTCCATTAAAAATATTATGTCCAACCAAACATATCCTAATAATGACGCTAGACTGTGTTCACAATCATCACAAAAACCATTTAGCAATATTTGAGCACATGCCTTGTTGACGATAGGTTATAATTAGACAAGGGACTCCAGCAAATAATAGCATACGACTTGGAGGATTAACAAAGAAAACCACGTGCACCTATTATAAACAATATCGGAAACTCAGGTGAACTGATGAAGATGATCAACACAGCAGTGGCTATTAAAAATATGGATGTGCATATTATAATTCTTCCTTTTCATTTTTGTGTTAAGCGAACGTGTTGATATATCTGTAATTGCCAGGCAAGTACCAACTCATTTTTGTTAGTTATGGACGTATGGTCCAGAGATAACAACATGCTTGGGTTGTAGAATCAGCCAAGGGAAGAACAACCACACCACCTTAGACCATACAACTAGAAAGTTGATGATCAGTCCACGAAGAAGGTATTCTGATACCAAAACAGTAGAAGAAGAGAAGGTCACTGAGACCTCCTACAGTATTTACAGGTAATGCTTGTGCATATACTTCAAGCATTTGAGGTGACAAATTCTTAGCTGCATTCGGTAAAGAAAATGCAAAACTACAATAAGATAAATAATAAACCAACATGAAACTATATTTCTTCCTAAGAACCAAACTGGTTCAAGATATGCACGTCCAACTGAAATATCTGACACCAATAACCATGACCAACAAATTCTGTTGTTCAGTAATCTAGATATAACTTAACTTTCAAGTTCTTACATTTCCTCACCATGAGTTCTAGCAATGTCTGTCTGTCCAACTCTAAATCCGAGCCTTTCCGTTTCCAAGTGTGAGCTCTAAGTCATCCAATCTTATCTCATGAATCCTCTCTCCTTCCCAAGGCTTCACCTGTCCACCATCAAACTCAAATTCCATGCCCCTCTCATTCTTTTTCATGGCATCACCGGATAGGATTTGCTGAGCCACAGGTTTGACAAGGTTATATGTTGGTGAGGTTGGCATTGCAGCAGCCATAGAGGGTGCAAACTTTTGGAAGCTTATCCACTGACCGGACTCGACAGTGGATGCATCTGATTCGTCGCATTCAGGTATAGTAGCAGGAGCATGAAACTGCCGGTGAGTTGGGCTAGCTGGTGCAGACACTGCATAGAAAGGGTAATTCAAGGAGGCTATGGATTGCTTGGCAATGGTCTCCCAACAGGGAATTGGCTTCGGATTTCTTGACGTCGGGGATGACAGAGGTGGGGTCACAGGTGCACTGTTAGAGATTCGGAGAGGTGGGAGGGAAGCAGGAATGACATTTCGGAGGAAAGGTAGGAGATTGGCAGATGCATTATTGTCCACTCGAGTAGGGCTTGGGAACGAAGAAGAGGAGGGACTGACTTGGTACGAAGGAATTGGGCTAGGAAATGATGAAGACAATGGACTTGGATTTTGGGAAGAGTATGGGGTGGCTCTTGTGGATGTGCCTACTATATCAATTGGAGGTGGTTTGCATCCCTGCAACAATCATGTTTACTTCAATCAGACAACTATCAAACTTCTGTTCTAGTTGAAACAACACAAGAATCATCATTTATAGCTTAATTCAATTGGCTTTAACTATAACCAGCTAACTGTTAAAATCAACCTTCCACCTATAGAGACCCACTTCTTTCACTTTAAATTTCAGCCACAATTCACAACCCTTGGACAAAAGAGGAACTGGGTAAGAAAGATTTTCAATTCCTTAAAATTGAAAGCGACCCTGCTAAACTGACCGGTGACTAAATCCAAAACCGGCAATCAGTACCAATTTAACCCACTTAAAATTCTTGCTAAAAGAGTCCAAAATTCACAGAAATCCACTTGATCCAAATGAAACAAACCAGTTCCTTTCCAAGTTAAGAACAAAAACAGCAGCAGAAACAAATCAAATTCAAGAAACAACATTAGATCCAAAGTACCTTGCGATAAGTGGTACCGTCTTCTTCAACGACCCAACCAGCCTCAGCGCAAAGAGCCTTGAGGACCTCATTATTGTCACAGTGTTTGGGCAAATTGTAATTCCCTTGAGCTCTTAAGCCCGAATATACCTTCGCAGCTACAGCTCTTCTTCTCCGCTCTCTCCTCCTATTGTTCTCCCTCTCTCTCCACGACGGCTTCCTCCTTCCCGCCACTGCCGCCGCCGCCGCCGCCGCCGATGTCGCGCCGTCTGACGTCATTTCCTGACAAGAAACACTATGAAGAAGCTTCGAGCTGAGGTCGAAGAAGGAAACGGCAGAGAAGAAGCGGTCACGAGGACTTCGATTGCACACTGCGAAGTATGTTATGTATGTATAGAAGAAGAAGAAGAAGAAGAAGAAGAAGAATCTCTCTTTCTGTGTGTGAGGACGAAAAAGAAAAAAGAAAGGGGGAGGTGTAAAGATGTTACGGTGTGTTCGTGACTACGAAGAACAGTCTCTCCAATGTTATTTAAATGTAAACGCTAAACAAATCATCCAGTTGGAAGATTCGATTCAACGTCGGTGACGTTCGCGGGTGCACAGTATAAGTGTGGTCTGATACGCACGGATTATTTGTTAGGACAGGAGAAGAAAGTGGGGGGTTTGCCGCGTGCAAGGTTGTTTTAGAGGAACCTGTCCTGTAATGAAGTAATAATTCTTTATAAAGTGGGGTCCAGTAGTTTCTGCGGGGCCCACGTAGAGGGTCGTTGTCATCGTTGGATCAGCGTGACCGAGGACCAGTCCAATGAAAATACATAAGAGTGACGAACGGCCTCCAATTATGAGGAGAAGCCGGTTGTTGCATGCTCGAATTATAATAAAAAGAAAGTATTTTTCACAAATTTATTATTTAATAAATTAAAAATATTAATAATAATAACAATAATATTCAAAATAAACTAATAATATATAAAATTTAGAAAAATTTAATAATACGTAACCTTATTCTTAGGTAAGATCGGCCGTAGCTCCAGGTTAATAAGCCAAGTCCAATTGAAAATTTTCAAAAAAGGTCTGGCTTGGTTCTGCCAGCCCAGCCCCATACATATAAATAAAACATCAAAAACATGTCATTTTTACATTTTATTTTTATAAAACAGCTCGGATTGAGCCAACTAGGCTCAATTTCAGGGCCGATTGCACCTCGGGCTGGACCCAGTCTCCAACAGTAGCACCCGCTCGGGCCAGACTTGGCATTGCCATCCCTAGTGCTACGAAGAGAACGAAAGAATAACTTATTCTGGTTAACATATGTTCAAATGCTAAAAGAACTTGATTTTGACATGATTAGACCAAAATATCAGTTTCAGAGCTTCAAAACCATCATAATTAACGATTAACAAACTGTCATGCCAAAACTCAGCAACTTACCTTCAACAGGGGGCTTTCACGTGTAGTCTCCTGGGGGTGCTGATAATGACCTGATCAACTTTTTACATGCCTCAAGCTAGACAGCCATTCAGAACCTGGAGCCTGAACATCCCCCTAAAAAAAGAAAAGTTCAACATTATGAACTCTAGCAACAAGCAATTTAAGAGAAACTGACTAAAGATTACAGCCCGAAACATGGAGCGGATTGCTCTAAAGTCTAACCTTTCCATGACAGGAGCCCAGTAAAAGGCACTTGTAAGGTTTATGATGAAAGAGGTCTAAAGCATTGATCAATGAAGCATCTGCTTTCACCTGTGGCCTGAAAACAACCAAATCATTGGTGTACCGATTGGCAAACTAATCACCATGAAAATTGGAGATATGAAGAGAACCAATAACAAATAGAAACTGGTTAGGTTACTGAATCTCCGTGCTGGTAATAATTTTTTATTGACAAAATTTCGCAACTTCTCCCCTATTGGTCACCCAAGTGCTCCATCTACATGAATAGGTTGCTTGGTAAGAAGAAAAAGGGATGTCGGTTTGTCAAAGTAGGATACCTAGAACCAAATTAGGAACCTCCATGTTCGTAATGCAAAGTTTCTTGAAAGTAAATCAGTTTCTTCAGGGATACACCATTTTAGCTGCTAGCGAACTTGTTCAGATTTTAAGAAAGCCATCATGATCATGAGAAATACACATTTTGAGATGCCAGCAAACCAAAATGATTCAAGGAGCTCAAAGGCAAATATGCACAAGATTACTTGAGTTTCTGGCACAAACTTGCACGCTCCCGAGGTGGATCAATGACGATGGGATTGAATCTACAATAAGGCTCAGCTACATCAGAATACAACCAAGCATTGTCATTAATAAGGTAGATCTTACAGTAACTTTTATGCATAAGCCAATAATTCTCCTGGCATGGCACAGGATTCAGCATTTTTATCCAAGTATAGATGGTCAGAATGTAAAGTTTCCATTTTTCAGTTCATACTGCTTGACTATCAAAACCAGACTTAACCATGTGAACCACAGGACTAGATGATGAGGATATTTTCTCAATTGGCAAACAGAAGGAAGAATTTCTGTAGTCCTTATGGAATCCTATGGTGTTTCGGTGATACCTTGCATGATGCTGACTAAATAAAGAACAGCTTAACTGCAGACCATAACAAGCTATAGATAATCTAGCAACTTCTGCTCAGTTTAGGCATTTGATTTGGAATTAAATTTTTGTTACTACCAAAGAAAATTTCTTCCAAGCACAGAATCAACAGAAACAAGTGCAAGTCAGTTGAAAAGTTCAATAATTACCAAGAATAAAGTTGTGAATCTGCCCCATATCAGACTTCAACATTGTGGAAAGGCATGTAAGACCAACCATTTAAATAGACAAACACTAGTACATACAAGAGTGACTTCGATGAATTCTCTAGCACAAAAAAAACAGTTACGAACATTGTGGATTTGACTTTCTAAAAATCAAGAATTTATTCTACTTTTATTGAAAAGAAGAACGTTAGAAACGTAAAATACCATACAGAAACAGCTCTCTCTAGCTATTATATACTTCCTATACAAAAATTCTGCCACCACCTCAATCCCCATCTCGTTAACAACCGGATTATTGAACACAGGAACCACCCTCGGTGTTCTGTGTTGAGCATATGAAGAAACTGAGACACAAAGAACAAAACTCGATCAGAAAAATTCAAACTTTTGTTAAAAAACAAGCTCAAGAGGAAAAGTGGCGAAAACCCAACTCCAATTTTTTTAGTTGGATCCAGGATCTTGAGGAATACGGAGAGTTATTTCATACAGACGAGCTTGCTAAACCCTAACGACTTCGATAAGCGAACAATTGATATCAGGAGACGCGATTCCTCTGCTTTTCCTCGAAGAATCAACGTCATTCTTCAATTCTCTCGTTGCCGCCAAAACATGGACACTTCTCATCCAGCGTTCGTTTACCTTCAGTAACATATGTATCAACTGCTGTCACATATACAGTTCAAGATTCAGAAATCGAACGTTAATTCAAACAAAACAACGTAAGCAAACTTCCGACGCATCACTCACGTGGCGGCGCTAATCGGCGGCGAGCTCTTTACAATCTAAGGCTTTTATATTTAAAGGAAAAATAATAATATTTAAAATCATCATTCAATTTTTTTAAGCTTTACAAAGATATAATTTTTTTTTAAGCTTTACAAAGATATAATTTTTAATGTAATTTTACAATTAGTGAGAATTAGTCACGGAGTCTGCCGGTAATATTTTGGTCAAAGACTAAAAAAAAATACGTCTACATATTTTTAGTTTAATGCTAAAATTTAAGATAACAAATTAAACATAAATAACCTTTTGACATCTTTTTAAATTTATTTAAATATTAAATTTAATGACTACGGTTTTAAAATTTGTATAAATAAGATAAAAATTATTTTTTACTGATTTATATGTATAATAAATAGTGTTTAAATAATCAAATTGAAAATTAAACTAATAAGATAAGAAATTTAAGACGTAAAAAGTTTAATCAATATTAAACCGTTATAAAATCGATTAAAAATTAAATAAAATAAAAAATTTTGAAAATAATTGAAAAATTATATCTTTATCTATAAAAAATTTAAAATTTAATTAAAAAGGAGACTATTAAATAGAAATTAATCAATCTATTTTGGTTTATAAAAATTAATTGTTTTTTACAACAAAAATTATTAAACTAAATCAAATCAAAAAGTTAAACATCGAGTTAAAAAGTTGATGGATTTAAAGTTATTATCGTTGAATTAACTGAATTGGTTTTATTTTTAAAATATAGACATGAATATTTATCTATGAACTATATCATTAAAAATAATATTTTAAACTGATTTATACAAATTTTAAAAGATTAATTATCAAATTAAATTATTTAAAAATTTTATCACGTAATTAAAATAGTCACACAAAAAATATAAAATATGAAATTTCATCTTTCTCGATATTACTATTTGGTCGGGTCGGCTGTGCAAAGCTCAGACCCATCTCCACACATCCATCTCGGCCCGTCCAACCCATCAGGAGATAGTCTCTCATGCAAACACAACGACTCACGTAAAGACCTAAACTTAGCGATAACTCCATGTATATAAGGTACTATTCTTCCATGATTCAGGTACGAGAATTTAACCCTACTTTCCTCTGTTTACGGCAGCCTAAAAACTCTATAGAAATATTGACTTGAGCGTCGGAGGGGTCTCCTAAAAAACAATTTCCGACCCGCCGTTATCTATTTTACAGGGATCTCGCAGTTGATATCGCAAGGATCATGGACCAAAACAACGAAGCTCCACTTCAGCAAAATCCGGCTGAACCACTATTAGATTTCATTTCCTTAGACTTAAAAGGTGGAACGCCCACTCTAGGCACCCCCACACTTCGGCACGACATTGTGTGAGGGGAGTAAATTACAGTCTGATCTCAGTCAATTTTTCAAAACAACAGCTTAGTGCTTGATGCATATAAAAAGTCACCACATTGGATGAACTCCCGTACTGCTACTGTTAAAACTCGAACTCAAGATTTTAGACTCACTTTCTTTTCTAATGACTAACTAGACTATCCGCAGGGCTGTTAGATTTCATTTCCTAAACCACGCATAGCAACAATGATAAAAGACGAGTCCTGATTAGGAAAGTAGAGAAATTGAATAGAAAGAAAACGTCCAACGTCTTCCCACGTCAGGAAATTTGGGTCATGAGGAATCATTTATAAATTGGATTTACTTTTCAACTTTTAGTTTAATTTATTTTAAAAATTTTTATTATTAAAAATTAATCAATTTATTAATTAACTAACCGGTCAAACTTAACCCGTAGTCCTGCTTAGGCATAGCCCGTCTACACTTTTTATAAAAATAAATTAACAAAATGATGTCATTTAAATTACAGAATTGGCCAAATAAAAATTATCATTTAGTTTTTATAAATTAATTAATTTTTATAAACTAAAATAAATTAATTATTTTTTATTTAATAATCTTATTTTATTTTTTATTTTTTATTTTTTTAAAAATATTTTTCCAAAATTTTCAATTTTATTTAACACTCAATTGAGTTAATTTGTAACAGTAGTTGTATTATTATTTATAATAAAAGAAATTTCGCGGAAGGGACAGCTTTCAGTTATAGTGGACCGGGGACATCGAGTGTTGGTCAAACCACAGTACCTCCCAGTTGCTTGCATGAGCTACACCAATGGAGACAAGCCACAAATGACAAATCTTCAGTTAATTGTGTGCTTAACCATGGTTAAGAAACTGTTGATTACTCTCAATGCCTATATATATGCTTCAGTTTCTTTAGTCTGGATGTAAATGAGCAAGTGGATATCATCTCCTGTGGCTTTCTTTTGAAAAGGTTTGAGCTTCAGATACTTCATATCTTGGTTTACAGTTCAATCCTTCATTCTGGTATATTCTTGTCCTTAGTTAAGTTCATGACGTCATTATTTATAGTTCTCGTGCATATCTTGGATTAGGCTGTTGTCTTTCTCCTGTTTGGGTTTATGGCTTAGTTCCTCAGAAAACAATGCTTGATTTTGTCTTTGGTGCTGTTTCATATGGATTTTGTTATGGGGTTCGTCTCAAAATTCGATGTCTTAGCGTCTTTTGGTTAGTATTAATCGTGCCTTTGAAGTGTTACTCCCGCTGTTGATTTATGTTTGTGAACCCTTTGTTCAGATCATGAGAAAATGGAGGTAAGGAACAGTTAAAGTTTACAAGGTTTTCCACCTGCCCAGCTTGTTGGAACTCGGAAAACTCCAATTTAATGAAAATTTATGAATATCGGATTCTTTTTCTGTGTGTATTTAGTGTTAATGTACTATTCGTTCCCATCCTGTGAGACCATAGAGTCTCAACAAGGTAAAAGAGACATTTTTGACCCAGAAACCCTAACCTTTTGTCTCATTCCGTCAAAATATACACCCTAGCATTGCTTCCTGAAATATGCTTGAATAAGCTGTTCTTTGAGGGATCAATGGTGTCGGATTGTTAAAATTTAAATACAGTAGTTTCATGCTCGGTTATCAGATTGGTTCTTCTCAATTATAATAGTTGTCTATAGCAGGTTTGCTTAAATGTAAACTCAATTTTCTGAACTTCTTATCACCAGTTAATCAAAGATTTGATTGGGGCTTCTTCTCGTTTATGAATATGCTGGTATAACTGGATCTTGTACATATCATTATATCTTCTTGTAGCTTTATGGAATTGGCATGAGCATGTGTTATCTATCTTCTACTTATTTCTCTCTTTCCTCCACATTTTCTTATCCAACTTCTGGAAATCAAATCACCAAATAGCTGGTATTCGAATTCTTGGTGCATTCTTGAAGAGGAATTTGTTTTTCTCCCATCATTTTGTTCTCTTGCATTTTGTCTTACCTCCCCTATATTGTTTTGAACAGCAAACGCTTTTGTTGAAGTTCCGCTTGCATTCCCCTTGGATTGAACCATCATGTGTCCTCCAACAGCTTTCCCAGTTGCTGACATAGAGTTTGATTGTTGTGCCAAGGAGATCTATATGTTTTTGTTGAATATGACTAACGGATGTCCTCTTCCCAGCAATGTGGTCCCTGATGTGAGTCCCTACCGTTATGCGCCATCAAATTTACCTGGTAAGAACTATTTTCTTTTCATTCAATTGAAAAATTGGGGGACATGACAACTCTGTTCAAGAACATGAATCTTTCCTTGACAAAGAATTTGAAATTCAGTGTCTATTTCATTGCTTTGTTCATCTGTTGCATCTTGCCATGTAAGAATTACTAGCTGGAGTTGCATATAGGAATGATTTTCTAACACAGCCTTGAGTGTAAAATAAATGCTTATGGAAGATACTTGTTCAGAGAAAATATGGTACTTGATCCGGACCAAGGGGATTGAGAATACAGAACTTGGACTCTGGAAGGTTAAAGGCGAACCCTGCAAATTATTCTCTAACTCTACCTTCACTGGCTGGAGAACCACATTTGAATTCTTTGAAGGCCAAGTTCCTGATGGACGTAAAACAGATTGGTTAATGGAAGAGTATTGGATGGCTCGGAAGGGACTTGTTGAAAACAGCAAAGAAAAGGTAATTTTCAGAGTATTCTGTAAGCCTATTCTGTAAAGTTTTCGTTATCTTTTCCTTTCTACCTAACCAGATAGTCAACTGTCAATCTGGTTGTACGTGTTTCAGGAGGCAACCTCACTATTTAGAGTCTTTCTTGGAAGTGAAGAAGGGACATATGTTGGGGAGCAGCAATTAGTTTCTCAAGCATATGACAACGTCACCAACTCTGGTTCTACAAGTAAACATGAGGTGCACCAACCTTGATCCTATACTACTTGAATTGCGACGCTTAAACTGTTTGTGACTGCTAAGAAATTTCAAGCATAAAATTGAAACATTTGATTTGCTATTTTTCTATCAAAAAACAGTTCCCGGCCCGCTGTACATTTATATGTGTATTAAAGCCTAGTAATCTTTTTGTAGGTGATCAGGGATGATGAAACCACAAAATTATCTGTAGCGGGAAGACCGGTGAATCATGTAATGGAACTTTCACCTGAAAATGATTATCTTTCTAGAGGTGACTTCTTGGAAATGCTGGATCTTGATAACCCAGCATCACGTTCCTCGAGCTCAGATAATTCAAGTTGTATGACTATGTCATCAGATGAATATTTTGATTCATTAGCCCTTTTGAAAGACCTGGAAAGGGGAAGTAACCAAAATTCGACTAAGGAAGAAGGTTGCAAGTTCAATGTTGCTGCATCTATCAGACCGGATGAGCAGCTTATGACTTCAGCTTCTCCAGGTGTATATTTACTATTTTTGCTTCAGGAAAAGAATAATACTCATGTTTCATGCATTTCTTCTGCAGTTCCATAATTTTCCTAAAAGGACATGCAGGATTTTCTGCAGGAAGTTCCTTTAGAACCACCTCTCCTGAAAGTCTACTCGCTTTCAAACGTTACGCTACCTTGAGCCTTTGAATACATACATGCATTATGATTACTTGGGAGTTGATTGCATTAGACAATTTGCTGCAGGAACTTTTATCAGCGGCATGCCAACCAATGAATCATCTCGTGGCACTAATCTCTTTACGGGATGTTCGACTAATGCCCGTAATGATCCTGATGACAGAAATTTGCAGAATGCGGTGAGAGATCAGATGACAGATTGCAAAGATGAGGTTTCGTCTTCAAATTGTCATGATGTAGGTACATCATCTGGCAGATCTAACCGCAGCAGGGTGAAAAAAATCAAGAAGAAGTATCCCTGTTTCATGCCATTTCATTTCCTATTCTAGTTACTTGCTTATAGAATTTGTGTGCAAGTTAGTGAAAATCAATTGGTTTAGTAATTGTAAAAGCTAGTGATTAGCTTAATTATCTATTAAATTCTGTTATTAATATAGCTGCTTGAATGAATAGGAATATAGTTGCGTATTACTGAACCATTTCAGATTTCACATGTCTAACGAGATTTTTATTGGATTGTTATTATTGTTGAATGAATAGGTACAGGGGTGTGAACTGATTAAGGATAGAACTAAAAAATTTTATGTAAACAAGATAATTAGGATGGAGTGTATGTATATAACAATATTTCTTGTCGGACTTTGAGCTGAACACTCATGTGACCAAATCCCTTTTTTTTTCCACTTAAAAGTAATGATATTAATCCGGTCAATTTAATTTAAACCATTTGATTGTGTTTAGCTCTATGCATGTCAATGGGCTAAGCTTGCTCCTAGCCTAGCCCGTGACTGGATGCGCCACAAGTAGGCCCGACTTATTCGATTATATTGTTTTTTTAAAATTTAAAAATAACGACATTTTAATGTTTCAGTCAGGCCACCTGTCGTGCTAAGCCAATGGCTTGGAAAATTTAGGCTAAAATTGGGCCAAGTTAAGTGGGTCGAGTCAAATTTGATATTCTTATTTAGATCTGGCCTTGGGCCCTGGCTTAATTTTTTTATAATTTATTGGCAATTTCAGTTGAATTTTGTTATTTTGTTTTGAACAAAATGATTTTTATTGATAATTTTAGGTTAGACTATAAAGTTTCAAAAAATTATTTTTAAAAAATAAATTAAATTTGGATTTTGATTAAAATATATTTTATTTATTAATTTTAACTCAATTTAATAAAGTTTTTAAAATGT